>QEOQ01000561.1:200811-223600 GCA_010279815.1 Brachionus plicatilis | reverse complement strand
CCAAAAAATTGCCTCTCAAAAAAAAGCCATACCAATGACGGTAAAGTCGTAAGAGCCGTAACAGGCTAGCACCCCTAAAAAAAATACCAATTTAATACTCTAATAAATAATCAACCGGCTTGGTAATCTCAATAAACAACCGAATTTAAAACAAATGCCAGCCAGCCACCCATCCGCCAACAACCACATTCACTAGCACACCCTCAACTTATCTGATCGAACTCGGCTGATTGGTGTCCCTGTACTGCTTGTCATCCTCGTCAAAGTAATTCTCCAGCCGGACCTTCAAGTGCTCAAAAGTGGGCCTCTCCTCGGCCGCGCTCTTCCAGCAGGCGAGCATTATCTGATAGAGCTTGTCATCGCAGTCGGCCGGCCTGGGCATCCTGTAGTTCTTGGACACATTGTACAACACTTCCTGGTTGGTCATGCTGGGATAGGGCGTGCGGCCGTGCGTCACTATTTCGGTGAGCACGACGCCGAACGACCACACGTCCGACTTGATGCTGAACTTGTTGTAGATGGCGGCCTCGGGCGCCGTCCACTTGATCGGAAACTTGGTGCCCTCTCTCGCCGCGTAAATATTCTGCGAGTCCTTGACCACTCGCGCCAGACCAAAATCGGCCACCTTCACCTCATTGTTCTCGCCGACCAGAATATTGCGCGCCGCCAAGTCCCTGTGTATAAAATTTTTCTCCTCCAAATAGGCCATGCCGTCGGCTATCTGCGCCGCCATGTAAATCAGCGAGTCCTTGGCCAGCCGCTTGCCCAACGGCGTCTGCAAATAGTCCAACAGACTGCCGTTGATCATGAGCTCGGTGATGATGAATATGGGCTCTTCGCCGGTGCACAGACCGTACAATTGGATCAACTTTGGATGGCACAGGTTTTTCATGAGCTCCGCTTCGGCCTTGAACTCGTTCGGGTTCATGCCCTCTTTCAGCGTCTTAATGGCCACTCTCATTTTGGTCACCTTGAATTCGGCGATCCACACGTCGCCAAATTGACCCTGGCCAATTTTTCTCTCCAGCCGGAACAAGTCGCGGTCTATCTCAAAGCTCTCGTTGTACGAATGGGTCAGACCCTGGGTGACCGGTTTGTCGGTGACACACGGCACTCTAAGCTCAGTGCAAAGGCCATTTGCTTTTTTGCAGTAGTAGGCGACTAGTTCATGCAAAGAAGTGAACATCACTCTGTTGGAAATGAAGTATTTTGAGTCGTGGTCGCACCGGATGCGGTAGTGCTTGACCGAGTCTTTGTCGCGGATGGAGAGCGAGAAAGCGTGGTTGTTGCCCTCGCTTTCGCGGATCAGAAACGAGCCCTGGTCGTTGTGCGGGTGCATGAGCAGTTTTTCGGCCTCCATGCGCTTCGTGTGGCCAAAGTACCAGGGATTGGCTTCCAGACTGTCCACACGGGCTATGTACTTGGAGGGCACGTAGCCGACTTTGGCGCGGTGGGCGCCAGAGCGGCACAGCCACCAGCCGTTCGACTTCTGCTTGTCCACGTAAATGAGGTCGCCCTTTTTCAGCTCCAGGTCCTGGCTGGTCCTCGGCTCGTAGTCGAAGAGCGCGACGTACGAGGCCTTGGCGGCCGGGTGACCGCTGTGCGTCGACTTGAATGAGGCGGCCGTCGATTGGGTCACGCTGGAGCAGTCGTCGCTGGCCGAGTAACACTGGGCCGGCTGGCTCACCATCTGAATGACGTTGGGCACGCGTCTGCTGCTCGCCACTGACGCCTGGCGATGGTGGCCCGCGCCCGCTTTTTTCAAGTCGGTCAGCTCTGGCTTTTTGGTTAAACAATTGCCCATTCTAGCCCGACAATTTAACTAATTTAAATTCGGCTATGTCTAAATGGCAAAATGATAAAAGTCGTGAGTTTTTTTTTTTTTTTTTTTTTTCGAAAAAAAATTGCGTGGGAGAACCACTGTGATCAATTAAGAAAAAATAAAAAAATTTTTTTTTTTTTTAATTTTTTTGAAAAAATAAAAAAAAATTTTTTTTTTCAAACAGTCAAATTTTGATGCAAAGTTGAACAATTATTTGCTTTTTTTGAAATAAAATATAAAAATTAAAATTTTAATTAATTCTAAAGTCTTATCAAATTTTCAATATTGAGAATAAGAAAAAAAAAATGTGATGAAAAATAGAGATTTTCTATTTTATTCTGTGTCCTTTGGGATAAATAATTGGCATAGTTTAATTAATACCTCCCTACGCATCTCCCCCTTAGCATTCAAAAAATTACAGTTGACAATTAAAAGTTTTTTTAACAAATCATAAATTTCGCTTATCTTTTCTTTTCTTCAAATATCACTAAATACTTATAGTTATTTACACGTTTCTAAACTATTCGGCTTTAGTAAAAGTTGACTTGACGACTGCATACCAAAGAGCTTAATCTCACATGCTCCAGTCCACTTAAATAAATTTTATCTATTCTAGGCACAATGCTTGAAGCTTGGCGAATGATTGACGACGCCCAGATGACGTCACAGTTTGACAAAAATTTTGCTAGCCCTGTTGACCAACATCAGCTGAAACAAACAACTGGCGTTGATTACTATCGCGTGAATGTGGACGATCTGGACAACGACCTAGAGTTCAAGCAGCTTAAAATAAAAATGGGCATCACTTATCAGGACAATGTGATCATCTCTCCGAACGCCATGCCCAATTACGAAGAAAGGGTAAACCAAATTTATATTCGTATCTTTTTGAAAAATTAGTAATTCGAAGAAAAGATAATTTTTTTTTTATTTTAATCTTAAGTCAAATCCATATCTGGTAGAATAACGTGATTTTTTCTAAATTGTTTAGATATGCCTTTATTGGACCCACAATGTCTAAGACAAGATTAGTGTCACTATCTCTATAATTTTATTGTTTGAGCTGGTTAAGGGTCAAATTTTTCACTGGGACATACTTTTGAAAGAAGGTGTAGGCCCTATTTACATTCTGGAATAAAAAAAGACAATTAAAATGTCACCATTACAATTATTTTCAGGTTAGGGTCTTAAAAAAATTCTAATGTCTTAAGTGATAAGATGATAAATTAATCTAACCTTGATGACTTTTTGAGATACAAGACAAAAATGGTGTCACTGTCTCTATCATATTGTTATTTAGGTTGGATAAGGACCAAAGTTTTCACTGGAACATACTTTTAAAAAAAGGTGCTAAATCAATGTAGCCTTGTTGAATTTTTGGGATAGAAGACAAAAAAGTGTCACCATGTCCATCTTTTTAAAATTATAAAAATTCCAATTTTTCATCTCTCAAGTACATACTTTTGAAACAAGGTATTAACCCTGTTTCCATTTTGGAATAAAAAAAGACAATTAAAATGTCACCATCACAATATTTCAGGATAGGGTTTTTGAAAAAAAAAATTAAATTACTTAAGTGATAAGATGATAAATTAATCTAACCTGATGACTTTTTGAGACATAAGACAAAAATAGTGTCACCATCTATATCATTGTTGGTTTAAAATTACGATTTTGAAGGCAACATCGTTAAACTTCTGATAATCTTTTCTAAAGCCTTTGAAAAAGTATGACGTATTGGTATCATTTATAAACTTATTAAGACTGAAGCCCCTCTATATATCATAAAAGGGTGAAAAATTTGCTAAATAACTGTCAGTTTTTTGTAAGACTCAATAATTATGAATTTGATGATGTTAATATTGAAACCAGTGACCCTCAAGGTTCGGTCATAAGTCCTCTTCAATTTTCAATTTTTATCAACGATATACCTAAAAAAAGTTCAAAAAATACCTCGTACCCTCTCTTGTTTGCTGATGACCTAGTCACCTTTTCATTTTCAAAAAAATACTGTAACATTTCCAAGCTGTAAAAAGTTACCTTTAAAATATTGAAAATTGGTCAAAAAAATGGAGGCTTAAGATGTCCCCTGAAAAATGGAATTATACAATTTTTCAGAAAATTCTTTCAAAAATCTAAAGTTAACTTTAAGTCTTTTTGATAGGAAAATTGCGTTAAGTGACAGTCCAATCTTCATTGGGATTAAATTTGACAAAAATTAATGCTTAAAATCACATATTAAGTTTATTCGATCTAGATGTCAAGATATGATAAATAAACTAAAATTTCTTTCTCACATATCCAGGAATTTAAGTAAAAAAACACTATCGAGTATTTATAATGCTCCTAATAGCGTCTTTAATCGATTACAGCTTGTTAATCTTTAGTCTAGCGGCACATACTAACTTTCATAAATTTCAAGTACCCCAAAATATATTCTTTTACCGCTTCCCATTTAAACCACTCTCAGAAATCTTCTTTTTTATTCTTGAAAATCATAAAATTGACACATACAAAAACAGGCTAAAAAACTTTTTATTAGATATATTAAAAAATGCTTTCTCTACAAAAACGAGTTAAATTTTATCACTCATAAAGGACTACGAGGATGTTTTTATTGAGAATTCTAGACAACCTGGAAAAGTATTTTTTATCAATTTTGTCCATTAATTCCACGCGTATGACTTGCAAAAGCCAAATTTTTCAATTTCTAAATTAAAAGCTTCCCCTTCTTAATGCTACAATATCAAATATTGTGAACTTAGCAATATATTACTTGATATCTTTGTTACTTTTTATTTATTATATGAACAATAGCTCAAGGATTTTTATTCCTCAAAATTTAATTAAATAAAAATGAAATATTTTAAAAAAAAAGCTCCCAATATTTCACTAAAACACACTTTTGAGACAAGGTATTAACCCTGTTTACATTTTGGAATAAAAAAGACAATTAAAATGTCACCATTAAAATTATTTTCAGGTTAGTTTATAAAAAAAATTGGATTTACTTATGTGATAAGATGATAAATTAATGTAACCTTGATGACTTTTTGAGATACAAGACAAAAATAGTGTCACTATCTAAATCCTTTTTATTGTTTAAGTTGGTTAAGGACCAAAGTTTTCACTGGAACAAACTTTTTAAAAAAGGTGCTAATTTAATGAAACCTTGATGACTTTTTGAGATACAAGACAAAATTAGTGTCACTATCTCTATCATTTTGTTGTTTAAGTTGGTTAAGGACCAAAGTTTTCACTGGAACATCCTTAAAAAAAAAGGTGCTAAATAAATGAAACCTTGATGACTTTTTGAGATACAAGACAAAATTAGTGTCACTATCTCTATCATTTTGTTGTTTAAGTTGGTTAAGGACCAAAGTTTTCACTGGAACATCCTTAAAAAAAAAAGGTGCTAAATAAATGAAAAATTGATGACTTTTTGAGATACAGGACAAAATTAGTGTCACTATCTCTATCATTTTGTTGTTTAAGTTGGTTAAGGACCAAAGTTTTCACTGGAACATCCTTAAAAAAAAAGGTGCTAAATAAATGAAACCTTGATGACTTTTTGAGATACAGGACAAAAATAGTGTCACTATCTATATCATTTTGTTGTTTAAGTTGGTTAAGGACCAAAGTTTTCACTGGAACATTCTTAAAAAAAAAGGTGCTAAATAAATGAAACCTTGATGACTTTTTGAGATACAGGACAAAAATAGTGTCACTATCTATATCATTTTTATTGTTTGGGTTTGTTTTTAAATTCCGATATATAAGGTCTTTTGTTTTCACTGGAGCATACTTTTAAAAAAGGTGCTTAATTAATGTAGCCTTGTTGAATTTTTGACAGAGAAGACAAAAAAATGTCACCACCACACTTTTTTTCTGGTTTTGGTTTAAAAAAAATTAAGATTAAATTCCCATGACTTTTTGAAATATAAGACAAATAAAAATTACCCAAGTTTATAAAGCCAAATGGTTTGTGGGCTAGTCATACAAAGATAAGACAAAAATTTAATAACCTGCTGTAGGAAAAAAAAACCTTTTAAATAAATTAGGAAAAAAAAACCTTTTAAATAAATCTGCAGCACGGGTCAAGTGTTTATGTCCCTTTCATCAAAAAAGGTCGACTTGGTAATAATTGCGATGTAGAAGATCAAGACAATGCATTAAACTGTGTGTCAGATTGGAACCACTGTTCAAAAAAAGGCGCTGGAAAAGGAGGTGAGCTCATCCCCTAATGTCTATTGTTATTGAGAAGGGACAAATTAAATTTAAAAAAAGGTGATAAATAAATGTAACCTTGTTGACATATTGAAATATGTAGACAATAAAATTGTCAGCATTGACATTACTAATTGTTGGCTAGAATGTCCAGTGTGTAGTAAAATTCTGATTTATTTCCAAAAAAAAAAAAAAGATATTCTAGTTTTTAGTCATAGTCATTATGAAAAGTTCAGCATGTGTTTTTGAAAGTTTAATTGATAATTTAATTAATGTGGCCTCAAATATGATGATGGAGAAAAATGCACTGAGTATTTTGCGAATAAATTATTTACTGAACGACGATTTGTTTCAAATATCGATCAGTTGAAATAATCAATAATAATTAAATGACCGAGAGAACAATTTGTTTACGAGTCAAGACTAAGTTTACACTACAGATAATTGCGGTAATATGCAAAATAAAAATATCTTTTATTTTCTTTCTGGATATGTTTGCTTTTTTAAAATTTAAATTACAGTGCTGACCTTTTATTTGTCTAAATTGATGGACTGTGTGTGTGGCTATTAGTAAAATTTTTCAAATTTTTAGTTTAATTAACCAAGAACAAATATTTATACAATGTTGTTTGCTTTCATAATTCTTAATTGTTACTCATCATATCTTGCATTTCCACATAAACCTAAATTAAGAACAAAAAAACTAAAGATCGTTTATTAAAATGAATTTTTAATTAAATAAATAAATATATGCTAAAAGTCGTTGCATTACTTTTTTTTTCAATTCACAAAAGCAAAAAAAAAAAATTTTAAGACAAAAAATGGTCACTATCTGTAACCCAAAGTAAGAAAATATCGAAAAAATACACATTAGATTAATTTAATAATAAATTAATTATTTTATTTTATCGTACTCGTTCCCTCAAATTTTTTTAATTTTTTAATGAATTCCTTTTCAGTTTCACAGCAAAAACTTGGGCCAGAAAAATTTTTTTTTTTCAAAAATCTAATTTCTAAAATATTATAATAAAATTTTAAAATATCTATGAATGTAATTGTTTGTAGAATTTTTAAATTCTCAAAAATTTAAAATAATTGACATGTGCTGTTGATTAAATAAAATATAGTTTAGTGTTTTGAATTTTAGTTTTTTTTTTCAATGATAATTTCTATTTTTTAAATACTAAAAAAATTTTTTTTTAAATAAAATCAAGTTCTATAATAACAATAAAAATAAGACTCAGATTCAAATCTAGCCTAATGCATTGTTTATACATTAAAAATTATAAAATTATGCCTACCATGTTTTTGACCATTTATTCACTAAAATTTAATTGTCTCGACACTATTCTAAACCTTTTTCATCACTTTTAAAAATAAAAAAAAGAAATAAAAAAAATTTTTATTAAATATAGAACCAAGCTCCTTTGCTTTTCAACAAAAAATAATAATTTAGATAAATTAGAAAAAAGTAAAAAAAAAACCAAAATAAATTTTTAATAATCTCAGAATTTTATTTAAAATACCCATAAATTAACTATTTCCATCGTGTCAATTAATATCATACTTATTAGATAATACGATTGTATAAAAATTTTATATCACAATATCATATAATTAAAAATAAAATGATATTAAATGATATTAGTTTTTTAATTAAATGAATTTCTAAGATCTTAAGATATTAAAATAAAGCATACTCATTGAATTTAAGTATGAAAGATTTAAATTTCCTCATCAACTGATTATTCTTTTTATATTTTAAATTAAATGTCGTTTTCAGTAACACCAAGATAAAGAGCTTTGAAAATTCAGCAAAAAAAACTAAGGACTACGACTAAAAAAATCTATCTAAAAATATTTTATTTGATGGTTGATCATTTTTGAAAATATTATGAATCTTGAGAAAATAAGATATTTCAGCAAACTTAAATTTATTTGATCAGTAAAATATGCCTTTAACTAAAAAAATATTTGAATAGAAATAATTCTAGAATTTATCTTGAAACAAAAAAGTATGATCTTATATTTTATTACGTTTAGAAACTAATTACGATAAAAATATTTTGGAGTCTATTTTTTTTTCTATCCCTAAGTATTTACTATTTGTATTTTTTTTAATTTCTCTCTTGTTAAATAAATTTTTAAGATTTGTTTCTTTTTTTTTAATTACGGTAAAAATATTTTCTTACAAATGGGAACCTAATTCTTTAAAAACTTGAGTCAAGTTATTTTCTTGTGGCCAATTCATATTCGAGTATTTAAAAGAAAAAATCTTCATAATTTCATGCCCTAAATTACTTCATTAATTTAAAAATAAAATTTTCTTATTTATTTTTTTTGATAGCTTAAAATTTTTTTCCGAGAGCATTTGCATGCCGACGATGAAATTCGCCTAGTTAAAGATGGATCTGGATATTTTGATATTAGGGATGATGAAGACAAATGGGTTCGTATTTGGGTTCAAAAAGGAGATCTCATAACCCTGCCTGCTGGTTCTTATCACCGATTTACCACTGATGATAAAGTAATTCATTAAAAATATTTATAAAATCTTTAATTTTTTTAAAAAGCACTTTATCAATGCTATTCGTTTGTTTGTTGGAGATCCAGTCTGGACCCCATTGAACAGACCAGCTGATGAGCACGTGAGTCGCTTAGAATATCTAGACAAATATCCACTAAGTGTCATTGATGCTAAATAATTTTTATTCATTATCAAAAGCTATAAAAACTTTTAAATTTTATTTTAAATAAATAAATTAAAGTTTTTTATCAAATTTATTTTATTATGCAATTACTTGATTTTTTTGATAAAAAAAAAAAATAAAAGTTTACTGATGGCAATTTTCTATTTTTAACTCATATCAAGCTAATGCTGAAATTTTCAAGCTATTTTTATTTATCTATTAATATCTCTTAGCTTTATACAATTTTTTTTTAAAAATTTAATTTTAACTTAAAATGGGTCCTAGAGCAAAAAAAGTCCGAGCAAAAGAGACAAAACCAAATGAAGATTTAGCCAATATTCTTTTAGGTAAATCTAAAATTTATTTCGTCTTTAGCTTAATTTAATTTAATTTAATTAAAGAAATTGGGGAGTATGAAAAAAATGTAAATCTACAACCTTTTAAGTATAATGCATATAGAAGAGCCTCTCAGTCTTTACTCGAGTGTGATAAAAAAATAAAAAGAATTGAGGATGCCAAAGTCTTGGTAAAATTTTTACCAACATTTAATTTAAAATTAAATTTTTGAACCAGAAAGGGGTTGGGAAGAGAATAGGAGAGCGCATTGAGGAATATCTTAAGACTGGCAAGATAGATAAGTTGAATGAAGCGCGCAAAAATAATAAATCAAAAATTTTAAAAGAATTAAACAGAGTTGCTGGCATTGGGTAGCCAAACCATATCATTAAATAATTATTAATACAAATTTTGTAAATATAGACCATCACATGCTCAAAAACTGTTCAGTGAAGGAATCAGGTCTTTGAAGGACTTAAAGTCTCATCAAGATTTGTTGACTCATCATCAAAAAATTGGTCTTAAGTAATTATCTTTTAAAAATTAAATTAAAAAAGAGTGTAAAATTTTTTCCAAGGTATGTAGATGATTTTGAGCAGCGAATACCTCGACAAGAAATGGCTGAGATAGAAAAATTTCTTGTGGACCAAATAAAAAAAATAGACGACAAATACACTGTTACAATTTGCGGAAGCTACAGACGCGGTCTTGAGTCCAGTGGAGACGTAGACGTGTTAATAACTCATCCAAATTATGTCTCTCTAAGATATGCCAAAGAACAAAACCTGAGAACAGCCAAAAATTTAATTATAGAGACCCAAAAAAGTCCCGAAATGCTTTTGAAAAAAATAATAGACAAACTTAAAAAATTGGATTTTATTACTGATACCATAGCGTTTGGAGATTCAAAGTTTATGGGTGTTTGTAAAGTGACTAATGATTATTTGCATCGTAGAATAGATATTCGTATCCTACCATTTGATGAGTATTTTTGTGGTATTTTGCACATGACTGGAAGTGACATGTTCAATCAAAATATGAGAAAAACGGCTAAAGAAAGAGGCTTTATTTTAAATGAATATTGCTTACGAAAACTTGACTCAAGTGGTCGGCCTGGCAAAGCTTTGAAAATTGAGTCAGAAGAAGACATTTTTAAACATTTGGAAATAAATTTCAAAAGACCAGAAGAAAGATATTAACTTTAAAAGTTTTATTAAGAGCAAATAAACTTTTTATTTTTTCTTTGTAATGATAATTGCCAATCTAAATTTGAATAGACTTGATAGTCAAAAAATTTATATAATTGTTGGAAAAAAGTATAAATGTACAAGAAAAATGTTTTAAATCTCAATTCACTACGATTGATAATTTTAAATTTTACTTTATAAAATTTTTATTCTTTTACATTGCCGTTCTTTTATAAAACCAAAATAATGGCGAAAGTCTTATCTATCTTAATGAATTTGAATTTTAAAAATCTTTATCTGGTATTTTAATTTTTTTTCCAGCGAGTAAAAGTCGTGACTTAGACTTGAATTAGTGATTTTAATTTTGTGACCCAATTCTTTAGACTAAAATAAAATTTTTAAAACAAATATTTTGTTTTGATACATTCTTTAAAGAAAAATTCAAAAAAATTTGTAATTTAAAAAAAATCAAATTTTTTTAAGTGAAATGATATCTGAATTGGATAAAAATGTCTAGTAAACGGGTTGTCTTCTGTTATGGGAGTATATTTTGGGGCATCATTATACGGATTAATCCATACAGTAATTAACACTTAAAAGAGCAGGCAAGGTTTATGCATCCTTTTAGAAAGTTATTTTCTCTGTTTTTTGTTCAATAAATTTAATCATTTTTCGACAATTTTTTTTTAATTTTTTTTTAATTGCCAACCTTTAATATATTTATTAAATTTTTTAAAAATAAATTTCTTTATCGATACTAAAATTAGACTAATTCAAATTTTAATGTTTTGTAAATGAGGTTTCATTTTCTTTAAAAAAAAACTGCCTAAATATTTGTCATTTACTTAGTGTTTAAAATTGAATTTTGTATTAAAATTGAATAATATTATTTGTAAATAAGATTTTAAATTTCATGGATAAAAAAAATCTAATTTTAATTCTAACAAAATATTATACTGATTTAAAGATTTAAATAAAAAATTTAATATTAAAATACGATCGAAAAATAGATATCAAAATTATTTAAATTTTTATGTCCAAAACAAAATTTAATAGTTTTTTTTTTTAATTCTAAAAATCAAAAAAATTTCTTTCTTTGGACGTTTCAAATTATGTTTGTATTTCTTTTTCTAAAATTTTCAATTTGTTTCTTTGATTAGTTTAAGCTAAATTTTTGATTCTATAAAAATCTTTAATTACTTGTCTAATAGGTATTAAATAATAGCTTAATTTATTTTTCAATTTATTCTTATATTTCGAGAAAAACTAACTTTTATTCATTTTTTTATTTTTAATTATTATTATTTTAAGGTTAATCTCCAGATTTGTGCCCATATCATGAAAGACCGATTAACACTTCATTTATTTAATTTTATAAAATAATTATTACAAATTAAAATTTAAAATTTATCAAATTTATTTAAAAAAAAAAGAAAAAAAAATATTTAAAAAAGCGTAACATTGAAATATTCAAATTAAATTTTTCCTATTTTTTTTCAAATTCTACAAAAATCAAATTGATATTATTACACCACTGATTTGCTACGAGGATCTGATGACATTTTACGTAAATTAACGATATTTTACGTATAAAAATGTAATTTTACGATAAATTTCATAAAATGACCTTTGTAAAATTACGATAATTAACGGGTCAGGTAGAAAAAAACATAAAAAGAGAGAAAAAAACACATGGAAAAGAGAAAAAAACATAAACTATAAAAAATCAAAAAGAGATAAAACATAAGTTATATAAAAAATAACTTAAATAGTTAAAATGAGACCAAATTTAGACTAAATCTAATTCAAGAATGGTTTAAAGAAATATTTAAAACTCTCGAATTTGAAAAATTTATTAGTTTTTTAATTTTTGAACTAATAATGATAAAAAATGTGTTAAAATACTTGTAAATTTACGTGAAAAAGTTAATTCGTCTATTTTCGCAAAGGATTTGAACATTTGCTTTTTATCTTTAATTTTAAATTTATTATATGTTTTTTTTTTAAACTAAAACTATTTTATTAAACTAAAAATATTAAAAAAAATAGATTTTGAATTTATGTTTTTTATCTTTTTATAAATTTGATTATATGTTTTTTTTTTTCTTATTATATGTTTCGTTCTACCTGTCCCATAATTAACGATAAATTACGTATTTTTTACGTAAAATTACCGATTTTCAAAAAGATTTTGGTACGGCATGGGTAAAAGCAGTATCTGGCTTAAAAAATGCTCGTTGCAAAAATGAACGTAATAATTTTTAGAAGTATAATTAATAAATTAGACTGTTACGAATTTTATCATTTTTTTACTTTATTTTTCGATTTTTCTTTTAACCTAAGAGACTTTGTTCATTTACATTGACTTAGTGCATAAATCATTTAAAAATAATAATAGTTATTTTTGCTCTAAAACTCAATTCCGAGCAAAAAAATTCATTTCTGAAAAAACATTAAGTTTTTAATTTTTTCGGCAAAATCTGTGCGAATTCTGCAAAAAAGCAATTAATTGACACAGATTTTGCAGACTTTCAATGTAGGTTAAACAAAAGTTGTTTCACTTTGTTTCGGCTCCAGAACAAGTTTTTGACCAATTTGTCAAAAAATTCCTTATGGTATAGATCCAATCGAATTATTAAGATACTCAATTTTAATCTTTAACAGTGAAATCAAGAAAAAATGTGTTTTTTTTGTCCAAAAGACTCAAAAAAATAAACTCAAGAAAAAAATTAATAACAAAAAAATAAAAAAAACAACAAAAAATTTATCATGTTTTTATTATTATTAAATTTATAAAAATATATACACACACACAATTAAGTGCTATTATTGTATGACATAACATCTTAGATCAAAATTTTTATTTCTTTAAGTCCCATAAATAGACCATTTTTTCCTGAGCTGTCAAAATTTTATCTTCCAAAGGATTATAGCTAATGGAATTGACTGTTTTAGTATTCAAGTGCTTTAATTTATGCTTTATTTTGGCTTCAACTACATCCCAAATGTAAACAATACCGTTCTCTGACCCGGATATCACCTCATTACTACTGTTATTCATACAACTCTCTACTACATATTCTTTATTTATGTGTCCCTTGTACTCGTTTAGCATTTCTCCAGACTGCTTGTCTATCAACAGCAAACGTCCAAAGTCGGTCTTGCTATTATCCAAAATACTAACTAGTAAGCACTGATCGTCTTTTGATAGAGTGCTGCAGGTAACAGGATATCCAATGTAATCACATTTCATTTTGCCAAATCTGACATCGTAAAGCCTGACTCTTTTGTCTAAACATGAAACTAAAATTTCATGATCATTCAAATCAATATGAGTGACACTGTCTTTACAATCATCGATCTCTTGCAATGGATCAAATGTTTTTGATCTCAAGTCATAAAATAATACTTTACCATCTATTGAACCACTTAGGATAACATTGCTCTCCTCCAGATTAAATCTAACACAATTTACTCTTCCTAAAAATTAAATTTATTTTAAAGATATAAACAAAAATGAGATAAAGTTTGCTTTTTGAATTTTTATGCTTAAAATAATAAATTTCGACCAAGTATTCTAGAATATTTCATTAAGTATTTTTTTTTCAAATCAAAGAAACAAATTTTCAAAAATAATGGTAAAAAAAAAATTTTATTATAAATCACTAATTTAGTAGAAAAAGAGATTTTTTAAAAAGAATTGTTGAAATGAAATTTAATAAAGATTACTATAAAAAAATTTTTGCGCATTTTAAATTTTGGAACATAGAATAAATTAAAAATTTAAAAAAAATTTTGTTTAGGTCTGATACTTGTTGGGCAAAAAAAAGTTTTTTCCACCCAAATAAAGCTTGTATCAAACGACGCAAATCATTAAAATTAAATTGCAGCTTTTTCAGCGACTTAATTTGGCTGATATTAACTTTGTATCAGCTGATAGCTTTTGCAGAACCCCGCCAGTTTTAGACTTAAACAAAAAAGTTATCTTTATTTTAAATTTCTGTTTTTTGTTCCACAATTCACAAATAAACTTTTGGAAATTAAAATTGCTGATAAACTGAAATAATGAAAATAAATTAAGAAAATTAATAAAGAAAAAACTAAACTCAGAAGAACTCAGTTAAAAATATGATCATATATTAATCAGCTACAAGTCCCATTAAAATGGTAAATTCAATGATTATGGAAAGAAAACAATCGAGTAATTTTAAGTGAAGCTGAACACTCTCCAATTATGCTTAATGCACCTATTTAAATACAAAAAAAAATTTCTTTAAAAAAATTGATAATTTCTATTCAAAATCTTTGATTAGAAATTTAAATTAAATTTTTTTATTTCAAACATTTATTAATAAATGGATTCACTTGACTCAGATAGAGTTTGGCACATAGCCTTTCAAATAAATTTAAATATAAATTCCAAAATTTCTACCAAAAAGATAAACTATGAGATCAGAAGCATCATGAAATTGAAGTTAATTTTAAAAAAAGTTACAGTCCTTATTTCTGGAAATATGTAATTATAACCTAAAATATAGTGGATATTTATTGTTTTTAAATCATATTTTTATCTTTTGATCAAAATTTTTAAATTTAAGTCCTTAAAACAATTTAAAAATTATTTAAAAAAAAATGATTCTTAAATTTTATATTGAATTTTAATTAAAAAAAATTAAAAAAATAAAATTTTAATAAAATCTACTTGCCCAAATGAGCCTTGTATTTTCGAACTATCTGACCAGTTTTGACATCAATGTAGTTTACTGATTTATCAGCCGATCCGGTACATATAAACGAATGATCGATTGAACAATCGGCATCCAACACCTCTTGGTTATGTCCAGAATAAGTTTGTATTCTAAGCTGTTTATACGGATTCCAAAGTTTAACTGTTCTATCCGAGCCACAAGTAATGCAATAGTTGCCATTTTTGTTAAATCGGACAGCTCTAACAGCTCCCTGAGCACAGTCAAACTTAGCCTCTAAACTCATTCTGAGAAAATTTTCAAATAGAAAATTAAAAATTTAAGCGGTTTAAAATCGCTTTAACAATTAAAAAAAATATTTTTTTTTTTAATAATTTTTATTTAATTTAAATTGAAAAAATTTATCTTCTATCAGTTTTTCCATTTTTACGTTTGCCAGAAAACAAATGTTTTGGTTTTTTGATTGTTATTGTGCGGTCAGCTTCTCCGATTCTTGATTCTTTATTCAACAATTTTCGTTGTGATTTTTTGGTCATATCACGAGCTCTTTCCATCATTGACTGATCACGCATACCAGACTTGTCACGCGGCAATCTAGAGCTGCTTCTAACATGGCCCTCAGAGTCCTCACGGGCCCGTTTGACCGGCTTGTGCGACTCACTTCTAGCCACACTCTTGTTGTAGTGAGCATCATCTTTGTCATTCATATCCAAGCCTAGATCTCCCATGGTTCTTTCAAGACGACTACGAGCCACTTTTTGGGTGGTCCTGGGCAATTGGGCCTTTCTCTTGTGACTCTTGTTAAACCGAGATTCAAGGATGCCCAATTTACGAGTGGTACGGATGCGTTTGGCCAATTTTTTGATCTTTTTAGAGTCATCATCATTCCCTTCTTGTTTGGAATCATAGAAACCGGACTCGACAAGTCTGTCTTCTTCTTCTTCAAGTTGATTTAATTTTTCCATTATTTCAGGATCAACAAAATCAGCTATATTGTGTCCATTCATTATTTCTGGAATGGAGTCATATTTTTCTTCATTATTTGTGAGATCCCAGGTCTTTCTCAAGTCTACTGTGTACTCGTCACCGAGTTCCAATTCCAAATCGCGTTCCAACTTCTTGCGCACTTTTTCAACCTCCATTGTAGACTCACGCTTTTGAATAATAGCCTGCGGTATACATGGTGGTCTTTCTTTATTGTCTCGTTTGACTGGTTCTGCCAAGTGTAGCCGATTGAGCACATCGTTTACTCGCGATGATTTAGCCTTCAATTCAACTCGGTGCGCTAACAAACGCTCACAGGCCTCGTTGCGCACAAACATTACTCCTTCTTCATTTAAATTGCTCATTTCCAATATTGGAATATTTTCTTTGGCAAATTCATCAAAAAATTTCTTGAAAAAAATTTTATTCAAAATAAATTTTTTTTTTAAATTTAATTCAAAATATATATTTTTTTTTAAATGTAATTCAAAATAAAATATATATATTTTTTAAATGTAATTCAAAATAAAATATTATTTTTTAAATGTAATTCAAAATAAATTTTTTTTTAAAATTTAATTCAGAATAAAATATTTTTTTTTAAATTTAATTCAAAATAAAATATATATATTTTTTAAATGTAATTCAGAATAAAATATTTTTTTTTAAAATTAAATTCAAAATATTTTTTTTTAAATTTAATTCAAAATAAAATATATATTCTTTTTAAATGTAATTCAGTATAAAATATTTTTTTCATAAATTCAAAATATTTTTTAAAATTTAATTCAATTTTAAAATAGAAAAAATTTAAAAAAATTTAAATACTTTTTTTTCATCAGGCAGCTCTGCTATTTTTCTAATGTCTACTTTATTGGCAACCAAAATGAGTGGTTTATTGGCAAAAAGGGCCTTGATATTGTTGAAAAGAGATACTTGTTCTTCGATGGAGTATCCACACTGCTCTGACACATCCATGATATACAAAATAGAGGCTCTTAAATGAGCCATTGCAGTTATGGACTGCATTTCGATGGTATTACGGTCCTCTAAGGAATGATCCAAAATGCCTGGCGTATCAACCACTTGCCATCTCAAATATTTGTAATCAGTGTGGCCGACATACAAAGATTTAGTGGTGAATGCATAGGGTTGTACCTCAACATCAGCTTGTGTTACTTTGTTCAAAAAACTTGATTTTCCCACATTGGGAAAACCGCAGATAAGCAATGTTCTGGTGTTTGGATCTATTGATGGCAAGCGGGTTAAATGCTGGCGGATTTGTTCCAAATATTGTAAACTCTGGGTCTGGCGCTTTATGATAGTACACATTCTTTAAAATTATAAATTATTAATTTTTTTTTAATTATTTTACAAATTTAAAATTACCGTCCTAGGGCTGCTTTTTTCAGACACTTACATCTGTATAAGGAGTCTGAATATTTCAATAGACGTGAATAGTCTTTGGAAACACTTGGATTTAAAATTAATAGAAATTTTTATTAAATAAAAAGACTTTAATGTAAATACTTGTCGATGAGGTGACGAGCCATGTTTATTTGACCTAAGGCCAATTTATAATGGTTTTTGTCATAAAGAATATTCATCAAATCGGCATAGAACGGATGCACCTCGTCCAGTTTTGGAAAATCAGTCAATATTTGTGTCAATTTATCATGGTAGTTTTGCTGTGTATATTTTACCTTACGGGTGTAAAATTGCCGAATCCTACCGATTGCATACTGTTTGTGTATGACTGTTGGTGTTTTTCGCTGGGTCTTGGACAAAATTACATCTATAAAGTCCTTGGCCGTTGGTACTGTAATTATCTTTTTGAAGTTATAGTGAGACATTCTTCAATCTAAATATTTTTTTTATTTTAAATTTGGATTTTATGGAGCACATGTTTTGATATTTTATAATTTAATATCTTTATCATTAAAGCAATGAATATTTAATTTCTTTTTTTCATTTTTGCTGCAAATTTTTAAATGCAAAAATAAGTTTTTATGATAAAAAAGCAAATTTAAGTTAAATTTTTTCTTTGTTTTTGCAAAAAAAATTAATTTAACAAATTTGAATTTTCTCAGATGAATGACCAGAGAAAGAGTGTTTTTTTTAGAATTCCATCAAAAGGAAATTCTAATGATCACATCAACAGCACATTTGAGTATTATTGTTCAAATTTTTTAATACATTTTTATTAAGTCTGTATTTTATCATTTTTGTAGAAGAAAAGACAATAAATTTAATTTGTATTTTATAAAATTTTGTAACATATTTTAAAATTTAATTAAAATTTAAAATATTAAAATTAAAATTTTTTGTATTGTTTATCTAAAATTCATTTTTATTTTTTTTATTATTAATCTTAATAAAGTACACAATTTTAAACTTTAAAAAATTAAAATTTTCTATCATTTATTTTAATTTTTTTCTGTCAGTGGAAAAGATTAAATTAAACCCATTGCATGCTATTTTCCACGTTATAAACGAGTATCTCTTATAATAATTAGAAACCTTTAGATTTAAAATTATTAAAAAATTTATTTAATAGAAAGAGCTACAAGTTCGACATCAATGTTATAAATACCCAGTAACAAAACTGAAGTCACGGAAAGCTATCAATCGTTACCATTTCTTTTAAAAATTAAAAATCTCAAAAAAAATGAAGAAAATGTTAAATTTTTAAAGATGCTTATTTTTAATTTAAGTTTAGAAAAAAACATTGAATAGTTTTATATCTATATTTATGCTTCTTATATTTAAGGGTTTTTCTAAATATGTCACAACAACTTTAGTAGATAAGATTCGCTTTTTATTTTGTGGTTTTAAATGAATCTTTTCAAAAATAACAATGATTTAATCAACTAAAAATTTATTTTCAAAATAAATTGTAAAATTAAGTGTCTAAAACAAAAAATCAAAAAAATTAGTTGAGATTCTATCCAAACTAACAACTCCAAATTATTGAACTTTTTCAAATTTTTTATTTAATTTTGGTTTAAATTTTAGCAATTTTGTATATTCTTTGATCAACTCTTCCCAATAACAATAGATATGTTCCATTTTTAAGTGGTCGATGACAAATGTCTTTCCTCTTAAAAGAAAATATAACTTTAATCTAAAATATTTTTTTTATCATACCTCGATGCTATTTCTTTGGCAATCTTATCATTTTCTTTGACAAATTCAAGAAGCTCTTTGGCATCGCTCAAGTCCTGTCTTACCGGGATATAATGTACCCACGGTTTTAGCTCATCATAGAAAAACTCCAACGATTCATCTCCAACATGGAACACTAGCGAATTGCACAAAAATAAATGTTTGAATCTAAAACTTGCTGCCACGCCGCGGAAATTAAACAAATATCTTAAAATATAAATTAAAAAAATAAAAATTTTGCTAAAAATTCTACTTGTATTTGCAATGATCTTCTAATTTTATTTCCTCAGCGGGTTTTGCACCCAAAGTATCTGCTTCGGACCTCCAAGCCTGGTTTTTGGTATATTGGGCATCAACTAAATCGGGTTCAGCTCGTGATAACAAGACTAACGGATCCCGTTCACCACTTGTTCTTGAACCCCTAAAAAAACCCTTTGATACTTTTTTGCCCCATGGCCATTTTTTCGCTTCTCTACATTAGTTAAAATTTTAATTATTTAATTTATTAATAGCAGTTTTTTTCTACTTTGGAATAATTTTGCACTGTTCATCCCATCTACCTAGACCATTCGGATATATCGGCCATACCGCTGGACCTCCTTCCCAAAAAGTCCAAGCTGGATACATAATATCGCTATTCTGACTATCCTTTATATATTTTTATTTAATAAATTAAATAAATGATAAATTTAATCATACCACTTTGGAAAAGGAGAAAATTGGAATTTTCGGTTCGGTCCATACAGAAGTTTGTGGCCAGTCTTGAGTGTTTACAATAAACTCAGTATCAGGAAGATTATTGGCAATTTTGAGCAAAAAATGCTCGATTCCAGAATTTCTGAAGGGAAAAAATTTATCATTATTTCGGTAGAGCTTATGATCTATTATTTGGTAGTGTGATAGTCTTGGTATCTTTGCTCCTTGTTTGAAAAGATCTCTGCTAATACCAGTTTTTTGCCACGGACTCAAATCGTAATTCAGACGCCTTTAAATTGTTTTAATAGAAATTTTCTAATAATTTAAAATTAATTTTTATTTAAATTTATTACTTTTTAAAACAAGAACAATTTGTGCTTTCACATTCCTGATAATTGGCCAAAGCATCTCTTATTTTTGATAAATATTTTTCCCATTTTTGACTATTATCGTTTTGCTCTTTAAATTTTTAATGATTATTTTTTTTTTCAAATAGATAAAAAAAAAACCTCGAGTATATTTTTGCTTTTCATGGCACTCCACGTCATCTGGATCACATTTTGTAGCCAATATTGAATAAAAACTAACTAACAGAACAAACACAGCTAGTTTAGCCATTTTTTTTGGATAAAATTATAATTTTGATAGAAATTATAAAAATCTAGTAGAGATGACTATTTATAGAAAAATTCGATACTAAGAAAACAAAGCAAAAATATTTTAGTGTCCGATATTTTGTGAGAATTGTTCAGGTCAATTTTAGTTTCGTGTTGGTTTTTAGAACTTGATTAGAAGTCTAATTTTGTTAAAGACATGGATTAGAAATTTATTTTTTGAATAAAGCTGTGATCGAAAAAAACTTGTCATTTTTAAAAAGTTTATTCAAAATTGAGATTTTTTTGTTAGATAGACATTTTAAATGAATAAAGAGTAATCTTTATTTTAAATCTATTTTTTAAATGTAAAATCAAATATTGACATTAATTTAAATTATTATCAAATTAGCGAAGAAACATCAGATAAAATTTAAGATTGTAAATAAAAACAGTTTAACTCATTTGAAATTTGATAAAAATTGATTTTTTAATTCTTCGATTGAATTTTTCGATTCTGGTTGGAAATCAAAAAATTAGTTTATCTAATTTTGAATTTTCTAATTTTTAAATTTTTAAATTTGTAATTTTACATTTTTTTAAATATTTTTTGAACTTTTAAGTTAAAAAACGAAATTATATTCTATACCTAAGTGGTTTGGCAAGTTTTATTGTTCTGTTTAAGATTTTATAAAACTAAAAGTAAAAAAGCCCAAAAAAATAATTGCTTTTATTATTCAAATGGTAAAATTGGCTTATATCTTGATCGAATAGGATGATGATCCAGCTTTAATTTAGTACAACTTTGTCGAGCACGATCAAACTCTTGAGAAATCGATATGGCATAAATAAAGTATTATTCACTCGAGATAAAAAAAATTCAATTAAGACATACTTTTTATAAATTAATTTAATTTCAGAAAAATTCAAAAAATTAAAATTGAATGCTATCAGCTCTATTTAAACATTTGAGACCCATAAAATGTTTTCTCAGATAAATATTTTTTAATGAAAATGATTTATTTTTTTTTGCTTTTTTTTTTAAATAAATTCAATTTTTAAATTTTTTTTTGGTTATGCTGGTGGTCTTACGGAGTCACCAAATATAAGATCAGTAGAACTTTCTTCAATTTTATTTTTAACTTCTAATGGGATAGACGAATATTTGGATGACAATTACTTTTTTAATCATTAATTTTAAAAAAAGTTACAAAGCCTTACATCCAGTTTAATTATATGTATAAGTTTGTACCTTTGGAAGAGGAATGAAAAAGTTTAATCAAATACAAAAGAGATTTGAACAAACAATGATGTTGCATCTAGAAAAGCAAACAGAATATTGGGCTAAATAAATAAATTGCTTCAGAATCTTGGCTAAGAATCAATTAGAATTTTTAATAAATACATCATTTTTTAGACCTCTTTCTCAAAGTTTGATAAAAAAACAAAATTTTGTTCTAATTTTGGATGCTAAAACGAAAAAATCAAACGATTTTTAATGATAAGCTAAAATTCAAATTTTTTCATTTCAAAAAAATTGTGTTTTTTCTTAACAGATACTAAAAAAAAAGTTCATTTATATAAAAATCAAATGTGAAATTTCATACAGAACTTACAATAAAAAATAAAAAATTTATTTAAGAAAATCTAGATTTAAATTTTATTAAGAAGAATTAAAAAAAAAAAATTAAATTTATGAGTTATGAAATAAAGAAACAAATAAATTAATATATCAATAAAATAAATCTTCATTTTTCTGGCTTGTCTGTCGCCGCTGGTCTTTTGCCGCAATCACGGTTTAATTTACAATCAGCTATTGCTTTCAGGGATCATGTAAAAACTTAGAACATTTATTAGAAAATAACCACAGTTGTTTAAAAGTCACAAGACTCAAGTTAAGTTCAAGTACGGACTTTTTTTAATATTTTTTTTAGTCCGGACTTGGACTTTAGTTTGTGCATTTTGACTTTTACTAAAATTTTTGGTTAAATTTTGGATTAATAAAAAAAAATTTAAAAATTCTGGTTAGAAAAAATTTGTTTATCAATTATTCTAAGATTTTCTAATTGTTTTTTAATTTAAAATACAATTTAAGGAATAGTGACAATCTGATTGAACCGATGTCAAAAACGGCTAAGTGAAAAAACCTTTGAATATTTCTATACAAGATTGATGAATAGCTTTGTGATCAAGAGATCAAAGTTGAAGTTTGCAAAATTCAAAAAAATTAATTTAAATATTTCAATTTTTTTTTAAACAAATTTATAATTTTTTATTTTTAACTTGTAATAATTATTTAATAAAATTAAATAAATGAAATGTTAATCGGTCTTCATGGCATGGACACTAGCCTGTTGATAAACCTTGAAAAATTAATTAATAA
>QEOQ01000561.1:144604-200204 GCA_010279815.1 Brachionus plicatilis | reverse complement strand
AAAAAGAAGTTAGGCTCAGAAATAAATTATGAAACACTAGTGCATTTGGTTCTGGGCGAGCCCATTTTGGTCAAAATCTGGTCGACTAGCTTCAGCGGATTGTTCAGGTGCACTTCTATCCAGCATGGCGTGTTGAGAATAGTCTGACGCCGGTAATCGGCGCCCCAGCCCTTCACAAAGCTGATGCGAATGGTGCAAATTCTGGTGAGGGCGTACACGGCCTCGTAGCCCTGGTACACAGTCTCGTTGGCCACTTGGACAAAGTCGGCCTCGTCAAATATCTTCAGATTGCAGCCAGGCGGGATCTTGACCACGGTGGCCAAGTGCCACTGGTACCTCTGGTTGCAGTTGGGACTCTGCACAAAGACTGGGTTCTCGCTCAGACACTCGGCAAACACTTGGCCATTTTCGTAGCTGAGCTGCAGGCCCTTGCCAATGTAGTGTCTGGTCATCTCTATTTCGTTAGTTCGGTTCACATTGGACAGCACTCCGAGACAGAAGCGCTGCGCACTCGACGGGTCTGTGTAGCCGTCTATGGTCACCTTGTGGACACTGCTCGACACATGGAACATCTCGCCCACTCGTTGCTTCATCTCGTAATAGGACAGCGAGCACCAGTACGGCTGTTCGATCATGGGCACAGGCATCAGGTCAAATGGGCCGATTGGAGACGGACTGATGTCGTTTATCTCGGAGCTGTCGTCCTCGCTGATAAACGGCGAAAATTGGTTGGACATGACGTTGGAGCCTATTGAGGAAGGCGACAGGATGGAGAGTGGCGAAGGACTGGTCTGCGCCATATTGTAGTTGAGTAGATCGGTGGGGAGCTCTGGCGGAGTGTTGGCAAATGGGGGGTTGGGTGGCGGGCTCAGTGTTTGGGAGTAGCCTTGGTGGATTTGTGAATGCTGCTGCTGCTGCTGTGGCTGCATCTTGGGCACATAGACTGTCAGTGGCTGGCCGCTAGATGTACTGCTGGAGATTGAGTTTGACAGGCCTGGCGGCTCTATGCGGATGTAGTGGTAGGGATTTATGCAGACGTTGTTGTCGTCCTTTTTGTTCGAGTAGCCTTGTTGGCAGTTGGGCACTGATTTGAGCTCGTTACAGTTCTGCAAGTCCGGCCATCTCCATATGCGGCAATAGACTACATGAGGAAGTGTTTTTCTCAATACTTGTACCCGGTCTTGAACTGCATTTGGCCTTTTTTTTTTTTAGTAAAGTTTATTAAAAATAATTGATGTTAAAGCGTGGTTAAATTGACAAAATTGAAAAAAAAAATTTTTTCACTGTTTAATCTTAGACAAAAATTTCTTATTAAGGTTCAGCAGGCACTATGTCATATTATAGAGAAATTTTTTATAGAAAAAGACAATTTTTTTGTCGATATGCTGGGTCTTGCGGAGAATGTGAACCGAAGTTCACCAAAAAATGTGACCATGAGCAAATGTGAAATATTGCAAATTTTTTACTTAAATTGTCTTTTTTTTATTAAAAATGAAATTGACATATATTCTTATTAAAATTTAATTTATTAATAAAATAATTTCAAAATAAAACATTTAATTAATTAAAAAAAAACAAAAAAATGTCGACCCCACTAAAACGATTAAATGAATTTCGTTCGAAACCATTATCAGTCAAGAAACAAAAGTAAGTATGTGATGCATGTCAAATTAAATACAATTTTTTTTTTTTACATACTAAAAAAAGAGTTAAATTAGATAAATTTTCAAAAGATTGTAGACGTCTCAAAAAAGAAGTTTGTTTTGCACAACTAGAAGCTTGTATTCACATTTTAAGGTACTAAGAATTTTCAAATTTGATCAACTATATAATTTTAATCAAAATTATCATTTATTACTACACTAAAATTCAATGGAATGGCAAATTGAAGTTCATGATCAAATGTAAATTTCAAATCAAAATTTTTAGTTTTTGATTTAAATAAAAAGATATTTTTTATCAATTTTTTAATAATAAATGACTAAACTTTATTAAACATTATTTGTTTAATCTATAATTAGATAGAAAATTATATGATTTTTTTTCTGAAGTAAATAAAATTCTTAATCAATATTTTCAAATTTTGCAATACAAAATTTAACTTTGTTTCGTCGTCATATATTTTAATTAATATAAAAATATCATTTAAAGTCAAAATTTGGATACCTTAATGTCGATTTTAAATTTGTCTTTAAATTTTCAAATAAAGATTTTAGAAGAATCAATTAAAGGTCAATCAGAAAAAAAAATATTTGTTTTCTTTTAATTAAAATAATATAGTAACATGGCCTAACCGGGTGACCTATTTTTTTTATTTTTTGTCTATCGACACAGTTTTGCATAAAAATGCGAAATTCGTTCACCCAATTAGACCGAAATTTTCGGGTCACCCCATTAGTACATGGGGTTAATAGGGTGAGGGGCAATTAGGTTAATGGGGTTAACCCATTTGCCCCATTGCTTTGTACAGTTACCCCGAAAATTCACCCAGTTAGCCGAATTTTAACCCAATTACCCCGTTTTTTCACCCGGTTGCCCCGTTTTTTCAACTATTTAACCCTACTTTCTAAAACAAAAGAAAAAATTAATTATATTTAAGTTGCTTTTTTAAAAAAAAATAGAGTTTTTTTACAAAAATTTATTTGAAATTTCAAAAATCTTAACAAAAATAAATTATCGTAACGGGAACAAATTTTAACAAATTTTGAATTTTTATACATTAACGAAGCTTAATTTAAATTATTTTAAATATTTTACAGAAAAATAACTTTTTTAAACAAATTTTTAATTTTTAATTTTTACATTTTGCACTTAAAAATTCCATAGTTTTATCTTTTTTATTCTCTATTGGTAAACAATTATAGCACGACCAACTGGTACAACTTTCACATGTTAGCCAACTATTTTTGCTAGAATTACCTAAATCGAAATTAATTTTACAAATAAAACAAATTATAGAATTATCAACTATTTCATTTTGCTTTTTTTTATTAACACTCCTAGTTGTTAGACTTTCTAAATTCTCGTTTTTTTTTATCAATTTTTTTTCATTTTTTACTGTTTTTTTCTTCAGTTTGTGCACGTGCTTCATCTTCAGTTAAAGATTGAACATAGTCTCTTTTCAATTTTTTTCTCTTTTCATTTATTTTTTTATTTTGAGAAAAGTTTCTTTTAAGAAATTAATTAATTTCGGGTAAATGGGTTAAACAGGTGAATTTGCCGGTTAACCGGGTGAATTTGCGGGCTAACCGGGTGAGTTTTTGGCATAAATAGGTGATACCCCATTAACCCCTTTGCCCCTGAAATTCACACCAAAAAAGAACTCATGTTATTTTTTTATCAATCTTATTCAAATTTTAGGGTGACGTTCTTGATTCTCTTTGGAACTTATAGGCTAAATAGGTAATTTGGAATAAATGAAATTCACCAGCTTTGACCAATTCTCCCAAATACATAATTTGTTCCAAAATCACCCCCTTTGACAAAATTAATTTTTGAGTCTAAATTTGGAGGCTAAGATAAAATAATCAATGAAAAAAGGATCGTTTTTTATAAATTTTGGCTCCTGAAAAATATAAAAAATATAAAATCTTAGGAAAATTTATTAGTTTTCAGCTAGAAAAAAACGAAATTTAAAAGTTGTCACCCCATTCACACATTAAATAATTGCCCCATCTTACTATAAACATTTTATGTTTAATCTAAAAAAAAATAAAGAAATCTAGTTTCATCATTTTTATTATAATTTTAATTAATTAAATTTTGATCATTTGATAATGATCATGAACTTCAAGTTGCCCAATGGAATCGCCTCCTCTATCTTAAGTTCACTCTGTTATAATGTCTCAATTAACTCCAAGTCTTCTAGAAGCTTGTATTCACATTTAAGTTATAAGTTTTTTTTCAGTTTTGTTATAATTAGTTTTTTATTTATTTTGTTATTATTTGGTTTTGGATTTGGACCTCGTGTCCCAATAAAGTTATTCAAAAACCTTATTGTGTTTGATCCGAAACCATCGAGTCCAAAACGGGACTTGGGAAGTCTGGCTGGAGAGTAAAAGCCTACCAACAGACCCAAAAATATTACAAGATATTTGCTTTTTTATGCATTTAATTAATAAATAAATTTAAATATAGCCATTTAAGATATTAAAATTATTGACTTACATTAAATCTCGTAGAATTATTACATTTTTTGCAATTTTTATCACTAAATTTACCGCAAAATTGCAAAAAAACTTGCATTTTTTGATCAAGTCAATTGCAAATTTTGGTCGTCCCTGACCATGAGTATCTTGCTTAAAATGTGAACTTTATGTTCACCAAATTTCTGTTCACAAATTTTGTGACGAAAGTAGTTCACATAAAATAAAAAATGTTCACCAAATTTTTAATTTAAAATTAAAAGTCTGCTATACGAAATATCAGTGATTACGAATAGACAAACAATTTATGAGATGATAAAATATGGAAATGAAATAGTCAGACAAACAGTTAGAAGAATTGTAGAGTGCAGGAAAGATGATGAAGTCATAGATATAATGGAGGCATTGGAGGCATTGGAGACAGAAGGAGACAATTTTTGTCTATTTTATTTTTTTTATTTTATTTGTATTTTATTTGACAAATTTTATTATTACTTTTGTACAATTGTAAATATACTAGTAATTTAAATAAGAGTACTGGAGGTCCACGATTGACGCTCCAACTCCCAAAATCGCCCTAGTTGCGGCTTTCTTATTTAAATCAATAAATAAATAAATCTAAAATTAAGACAAAATTAAAAATCTTTACTTTGTTATTCATTGTTGAAATTTGCAACTATTTTTTTTATTAAGCTAAAAAGTGAAGCGTGAAGATGATAAGACCGATTCGGTTACTTTGGTTAAATCAAAATCTAATGATTTGCAAAAAAATGACCTGGATAGCGATGCTGAGTCAAGTTTTGGTGAAAATTTAAATACTATTGATGAGAATTTAAGTGTCTTAAATATAAATGCTGCAGAAAAGGCTGTACATTATCGTGAAAAAGCTATGGCTGCAATATCAACTTCACAAGAGACTTTGAATGTAGTAAAAAAAGCACTCAGCAAATATGCCAATCCAGTGCCATGTGAGATTTGTGGAGAATTAATGAAAAATTTGAATGGAGTAAAATTGCATATTTCAAAAAAAAAAAAAAATTAAAAAAGAATTTTTGACAATTTATTTTATTTTTTCTATATAAAAATTAACATTTAAATTTATGTTCACATAAAAAAAAGTTAGCTCACGAAAAATTAAATTTTTTTTTTTAAATTTACTTTGGTCACATTGTTTTTTAATTGTCAAAAGTATGCTTCGGTTCAATCAGTATATCTTTTGCAAACATATACAAAAGATATAAAAATCGCAAACCATCTTGTAGAGCAAAAAATTCTCTACTACAAAATATTTTTTTTTCCTTCCAAAAAAAAAATTGGTCTCGAGATTTTATCAAATAAAGCCGAAAATTTACCAATTTTTTTGTTTTTTTGTATCTAGCCCCATGGGACCCCCTGACTCCAAATGAGATATAAAAATTCTGAAACAAGAGAAAATTCTGAACAAATTCCAGACTTTACTTTTTTATTTTCTCTTTTATTTCTCTTAAAAAAAGTGTTCAAAATGAGGCATTTTTAAAAAAATTGAAACAAATAAATTTTTTTGAAGTTTTTAATCAAAATGAATATATGTATAAGTCTTACTTTTAAAAAAAAATATGACAATTGAAAATTTGAAAAAAATTAATAAAATTTTTTTTTATCTTTCGTTTTTGCTTACTTAAATACTTAATTATGCCAAAAAAGAACAAAAAATAGCTTAATCGAATCCAAAATTTTGGTTCTTACGGGCAACTTAAAGCTCCTTCAAAAAACAGTTCATTAAAACAAGAAATGATCAAACGTTTAAGAAAATGAAAATTCTTTTTAAAGAATCAATGACCTATTTTGAAGAAAAGAAGATTTATCAAAATTTAATCAAAAGATTTTGGAGATCAGTAGTAGGCTACAATAATGGCGCTGACTATGGTCAAATATTAAAAACTTATTTTTCAGGTCATTCAAAAGAAAAAGTTAAAGAACATTTGAGAATTTCAAGCAATCTTTTGAATTGATCAAATATTTAATTGCATTACTAAGAAAATTTTCATTCTTAAATGACAATAATGCTGTTGAATAATTTTTAATTTTTTTTGATAGATATAGAAAAATTTAAAAGTCAGATATTCAAATTAAAAACTATTGTTTTCAAAAAATTTATCATAGCTTAGGACTAGTAATAAAATTTAATTAAAATGAAAAAAACAAATTTTTATCATTTTTGCTGAAAGACATGGCATTGATAAGATTTGATTTTTTATAAATTAAGTTTTAAATTTTTGAACGACCAATTCAATATTGCCTAAACATCATAATTTCTTTTATTTTTTTGAAATTATTTAATTTTTTATTTGTTTCTTACCGAGTTAAAGCTATTTCAGTGAAAATAAAAATAATAAAGATTAAGCTACCTTTTTTTCACATTTGGATTCTTTTGATAATAGGATAAGAAACGAATTTTAAATTTCAATTTTTTTTTTAAAGCTGACATTCTAATTTTTTCTTACTTTTAAATTCTGAATAAAACTAAAAATATCACACATAATTAATAACCTGAATAGAATGTCACAACTTAATTGCTTAAAAGAAAGCAAATATCTTTTAAATGTCTGCAGACTGCAGCTAAAAAAAGAGGTGAAGCTTTTTTTTTTATTTATAGTTAGTATCTTACTTCCTAACTCTTGGGAAACCCAAATTTATTTATTAAATAAATAAATAAAGTTGTGAAAAAGATTTTTTTTTTCACATCATGTAAACCCTTTGAATAAAGTTAGAGATTTTTAGAGGAAAAAATCACTGATTTCTTAAATATATTGACTTGAACTTAATTAATTAAAGGCATAAAATTATTACCAAATATTGTGTATTTTTTGCAAAAAAAACTAAAATACTTAATTTAGAACAAAAATGTTTATTTATTACTTTTTTTTTAGAAAAATATAACACTTATTATCTAAGTTTAACAAAAAAATAAAATAAAAACAAAGGATATTATTTTTTTAAGGACAAAAAAATACTTTATTTATTTTTTTCTTTTTCTTATTCGATCGGGCTGGTCTTCCACATTTATTTCATATTACTTTTTCATTTGAATAAGAGCGAAAACAACAAAACAGAAAATAGCTTTTACCTTTTCCTCTAGTTTTTCCTTTAGAATTAGGTTCAAAAGCCTGATCTTGAGATTTGTTATTAGGAATTTCTACAATTACAGACATTTTTTTTTAAATTACAGAGTTATTTTAGAGATAAGGTTTATATAAAGGTAAAATCAAAAGTGTTAATTTGATAAACCAAAAAAAAAAGATAAAATAAATTTTAAAGTAGCAATTTTTATAGAACATTATGGGATTAATTAATAATTAATTTTTGTTTTTTTGATTGTTTAAGATAGTGTTGGGATCCGTACAAGCGAACACTTAACCGGACAATTAGCCGGACAACTTTATAGCTGGCGGTCATTTGGCCGGTCAAAATTTTGGGCCGCTAAAAATTACGGTTAACTTTTTTTGCAGAGAATTCTTAATTTTAATAAAATTCCTTAGAAAAAAGAAGAAGTATTGCTTAAAAAAACCGCAAAAAACCGTCCATGAAATCGACCGGTTTGCTCTAACCGCATCCAACACTAATAGTGATTAAATTCAAATGTAATTGACATTTTCTTTTTTTATTTAACTCTATTCTTATTTCATTTTATTTATTTTTTTGATTTTTTTTTTTTTGGTTTTATACTGAAGGAGCTTAAGCTCGGTACAGTTAACAAATAAATAAATAACATTAATTACAAAAAAAAATAAAATGTTTATATTTAGTATTTTAGATTTTTAATTACATATTATTGTTAATTAAAAATATTATACTCGATTAATTAAAATCTCAATAAAAAAATTTTAATTCAACTTTAAATGTTTGATATCTTAAATTTAAAAAAATAAGTGTTTTTTTTTCTAATTGATCATTAATTGATTCTTCCAAGATCTTAATTCGAAAACTTTAAAGAAAAAGTTAAAATCCTTATTAAGCTATATAAATTTTAGCTCAACAAACGTTTAAATAAAATTTTATTTTCAATAAAAATATATTACAGCGAAACAAAGTTAAAATATGAATTGCAAAAGTTAAAAATATTGATTAATATTTAATTTCTATTTCACATAAAAGTTCTTGAATTTTTTTTTATTCTTAAAGTTTAAACAAATTATGTTTAATTAAGTGTAGTCATTAATTAATAAAAAAATTTATAAAAAGGATTTTTTTTAAATCTATAATTTAAAATTTTGATTGAAATTTATATTTGATCATGAACTTTTATCAATTTGCCATTTTTGTTCATTTGTTTTGCCAACTCCTTTTATTTCTTAACAAAACAGGTCTATAATTATTATTGTTGTCTCTCATGTTCTCATAAATAAATGAACAAAACTTACTTCAAATTTAAAATATTTTAAAACTGTTTTTAATTATTTTATTTCATTTATTGCATAGTTTAAAAAGTATTTTTTGATGGAAGGCATTTTACAGAAAATTGAATTTTAAATTTTAAATTTTCATACAATTTTGAAAAAGCATGAAAAAAAGGCCATGTTATTACATTGAAATTAAATAGATTAAAGCAAACATAGGACATTGTTTTAAAACAAAAATATTTAAATTTTTAAGTTAAATTAAATTTATGGTCAAAATAAAGGTAAGCATGGGTTTAGAATAATGGAAGATAAGCTAAATTTAAGTTTATTATTTCTAAAAAATGATTAAAAAATTGTTATGACATGAATGGAAATAACTTTAAAAGAAATGAAGTTAAGTTCGCTTTATTTCTGAGAGTAGATGGCAAGAGTTTACGATATTTGTCTCAAAGATTATTACCATTTTAAATAGATTTATTTTAATCTGTTTGCTCTTTTTCTGAATAATAGGCATGTGCTTTTGTTCATTGACTAGAGATTACACTAATTAATCAGAACATTGATAGACCTGCTTTAAATTAAACTCGATAATTTTAATCTTTATCTGTAGTAAAAACATAAATGTATACTTAAAATATTATGTAAATTATTTAATTTTGAAACCTTAAAATAAAATTTTTGTAATATTTTCCTTTTAAAAGATTCTAAAAATTTTTTCAGAAATTTAACAAGGTTTTATCAACTGAAACAGTAAAAATCACCTTAAAAAAATAATTTTAATTTTACATCAATCTTTTTAAGTTTGTATGAATAGACTTCAATTAATCAATCATTATTTTCATATTTAATTAATTGAAAAATATCCCCTTTTTTAATTATTAAGTCTTTTATTTCTTTTGGAATTTTAACAAAAGAGAACAAAACAAAAAATTTCCAAATGAATGAAGAACTCAAGTGTCTATTGAAAAAATTTAGAAACTATAAATTTTCGAATTCATAAATAATTGTTTTCAAATAAACAATGCAGTCATTTCATAGAAAATTTGTAAGTTAAGAGCAAAATTAAAACTAGACTACAATAATACGCGGCATTCTTTGAAAGTATCTTTTTTAAAATGAAAAAAAGAACTCTGACCGAATTTAATTTTTTAAATGAAAATAAAAAAATGATCAATTTTGAAATTAAGATAAAAGCAAATAAAAATTTCTAATCAATTGGGAAATTTTTTTCTTTAAGAGAATTCTTAAAACCCTTATTTTAATCTAAAGAGTTAAGAGAATTAAAATTAAAAAAATGAAATTTAAAGGCAAATTGATGTTCATTGCCAAATGTAAATTTCCGATCAAAATTTTTAATTTTTGATTAAAATAAAAAGGTATTATTAACAATTTTTTAATAAAAAAAAACTAAATTTTAATAAACATGATTCGTATAATCCTTAATTAGATAGTAAAGTTATATAAATTTTATCTGAAGCAAAATTAAAATCTTAATAAATATTTTGAAATTTTGCAATACAAAATTATACTTTTTTTCGCCGTAATATATTTTAGATAATATTTAAATATCATTGACAGTCATAATTTTGATAATTTGTCTCTAAAGTTATTTAAAGAAGAATCAATTAAAAATCAATTAGAAAAAAAAAGATTTTTTTTAAAATTAAAATAATTAAAAAAAATTAAAAAAAGCTAATTTCATCATTTTTATTCAGATTACAACAAATTAAGTTTTGATCAGTAGATCATGATCATTAACTTCAAGTTGTCAAATTAATAATGCATAAAGACAATTTTAAAATTTTGACATTTTCATAAAATTAAAATTTTATCTTCTAAGACAATTGCATTTTTTATTCTTTTTGTTTACTTTAAAAAATGTGTATTTTTTGGAACTAGCTCAAAATTGGTCAATTAGGTTAAAAGTTTTCTCATTTTGAAAGACCTTGAAAATTTTTTAAATTAAAAATATAAACCAATTTGAAAAGCTGTTGTAAATATTTTTTTTATTCATAAGGTTGTTTAACCTGAATTTTGTTCTCTGGATTTTTGTGCCACATATTAGCTTTTTTCTACATTAAAAAAATTCAAAAGTTTAGCATCCAATGTTATGTTGAAGCATTTTTTTAAGTTTTTTTTTGAAATTGAAAATGTAACTATTTAAAAAACTCTTTTGTTAAAAAATCAATAATATAGCCCAAATTTTAATATCACTTAAAAAAAAATATTTTCAATTTTTAGTGTGTCTGCATTAATAATAAAAAAAAAATTTTAATTTCAAAATTGATCTTGAATTAAGAAAATCAAGTATATAATCCACTAAATAAAAAATTGCTAAAATTTTTCCTCGTCCTCAATCAATTTATTAAATAAACATAAAATATAATCAGATTATAAAGTGACATGTCTGATTTAGCTTTAATATCAATAAAAAAAAGACGCACACACACACATAAATCAAATATTTGAACTAGAAATATTTTTCATTAGTGTGACTTTAAAATACACGTTGCCATAGCAACTTATTTAGTTATGTCACATTCATGTGACATAAACGAGAGGCGATGTGATATAACTAAATTGTGACTGTGGTTGCAAGAAAAATGGACAAAAATTTTTTTTTTTATAATAATGTAACCAAAAATCTTACTTTATTGGGCATATGATACATTTGGTATTCGAGTCTCTATTTGTGATAGCCTTCTCCAGTTCTTCGAGTGCTCCGGGCGTTTTTTTGAGCTTTTTGACTAAAGCTCGGATTGCCTTCTCGCACGACTTGTTGTGGCTAGAGAGTAGACTGCTTGACGATGAGTGCACGCTCGGACAGCTGCCGTTCGAGTCTTGCGAGCCGAACGGCGAGTAAGACCGCATTTCGGAGTTGGACGATGAGTTTGACGGCGGCGGCGACGATATGTTCGTTTCGTTCAGTATTGCCGGATTTACTTTAAAGCCGAGAAGTTTTTTGACGATGGCTGGTGTCATACACAGATTGGAGAAGTGTGCCGTTAGCATCGACATGGAAAAGTCACTGTGGGTATCGGGAAGCAAAAAAAAAAACACAATTTCTTCAATCCTTGATCTAAAGTTCAAGGTTAAATATTCATCTAGACCAGAAAACTATCCTTTATTTGGGACTCTGTGCGAAGAAAAGAGCGATTTTTTTATTTTTTATTAAAAACGAAAAAATTTCATTTCTCCGACTCCATATTTAGAAATTCATTATTATAATGTTGGCTTGAAATGCTTTAGAAATCTATTTTAGCAACAACATTATTGAAATACAGGCTGGATTGAGGACGTGGGGGACCCCGGACCACAACACTCAATGTATATTTAAAATGCAACTCAAAAATCATTCAATTTATGCATTTTTTATGCTAATTCCAAAACGAAAAATTAACCTTGTTTTTGTTGCATTGAAATTGAAAGTTGTGGAGAATTTCAATCGATTATTGATTTTTCAATTTTTGATATTTACTTAACCCAGTTTAACTAGACTATGAGGTCCGCACGGTCCCCTCACAGACCCCCTCTTTCTTTCATTCAAATAACTATAGGTTAATTGATTTTTTCTCTTTACTTCCATTTATTCAAATTTGAATGCAAATTTAATTACAAATGACCTTTAGTAATTTTTATTCGGTATTCAATAATAAAATGAATTTTATAATAAAAAAATTTTTTTTTTTTTAAATGTCCTCAATTTAGCTGTGTAGAGCTGAATTTTTTTGCTAGTAAAAGCAATTCTGTAAGCATAGAGGCCAGTGAAGAGAAAAAAAATTGAAATTTCTGACATGCACAAATTTTGACTCAAATTTGAAATTAAATTCAAGACTAAAAAAAAGCAATCGTGGTGCTACAAAAGGCCTACGGAATATCTAAGCTCTAAATTTGACAGAAAATTAATTGAATTATCCAAAACATTTGTCTGCTGAAAAGCCAAAAAAATAAAAATTTTTCTTTCTAGAATGAACTTCACATCCATTATCAGTGATCATAACAATGACAATAAATAATACCCTTAGGCTAACTTTTTTTTACAAGTCCCTTCATTGATAAATGCTTTCTAGGCAATGTGAAATTTCATACAAAACTTTCAAAACAAAAATAAAAAAAATTTACAACTTTTCTTCTAAATGTCAAAAAGTTGTTCTGCAAATGAAACTGCGGAAGTCTGCAAAATCTGTGCGAATTCTGCAAAATTGCACCCTATTTAAGAGTATTAAAAAATAAAACGCAATTAATTTGCACATATTTTGCAGACTTTCGCAGTTTTTTACATTTAGAACAAAATTTATAAAATTTTAAATTTTTTATTATGCAAGTTTTGCATGAAATTTCTCAATGCCTTTTTTCTAGATAAAATAAACAACATTGTTTATTTAGAAAATGTTACAGAAAGAAAAATTAAAAGTCTTTTATCATTTTTGTTAATTAAAAAAAAAGTCAATTTTAAGTTAAAAGCTGAAATGCTTAATTTAAAAAGTTTGATAGAAAAAAAAATTCTACTGCATAATTCTTTTGTTAAATATTTTGTTAAACATAGAATTTATGAAATTTTGGTCTCATTTATCTGACATGCAGCACAGCTTGATGATCCAACTTTCTTATTTGAATCAATCTTTTTGCCTAGATCGGTCTTATATTTATTTAACAAAAAATTTACAAATTAAAATTTATTTTGCTTGGTGGGACCATAAAGCCTCTTCGGTCTGAACGTAAATATTTTTTTAATAATATAGAAATGTTTTCAAATAAAAATTGATTAATAAAGAAATAATTTGATTTTAGATTTGAAATGAAAACAAAAAATTTCAAAAATGATTAAATTCATTCAGAAAAATGCAAAGAAGTACCATTATATGTCGAAAAGACCCTCCGGACTTAGAGCGCGAACAGAAGGATATTAAGTGTATTGAAAAAATAATTAAAAATATTTTTTAATCTTATTTTTATTTTGAAGATTTTTGACACTCTTTATTTTCTGAAATTTCTAAAATAAACAGGACTCACGTGATAACAACTAACAATTTTAATTATTTAAAAAAAGATATATTTATTTTTGAACTTTTATTTAATTAAAACTAAAATAGTTTCTAAAATGTTTCATGATTTTAATGCATGATAATTTTAAGTTTTCAAATCTAAATTATTTATTTTTATAGTTACTTCTATAATAAAAGTCTATGCAATGTTTAAAAGTTTTATTTTTATAATAAAATTATCTATGGCTTATCTTTGACATAGAATAGAATCAAATCTTGGTATATTTACCATTTACATCCCTTTTGTAGCTGATATCTAATAATCCAATGCTTCTTCTAACAACAATTCTTTGAATTAATTAATTATTTCTAATTCTTTCGCTCACGTGGTTTATCTTAATTTTTTTAGAAGATTTCCTTTTCAATTTTTAAGAATTCTAATTAAAAATAAAATTACAGATTCCTTTTTATTGTTTTGATTTATTAAAATAATACACAGACAGCTATGATTGATATGATAGATAGCTATTTCTTTCATTAAATAATCAAGATTATTTCTCACTTTGAATTATTTAAACTAATTAAATCCGAATCAACAAAATGGCTCTGAAAAGCCTTGATTATTAAATCGATTTATTAAAAAAAAAAAGATTTTTTTCTTTTAGTTTTCCATTTTTCTAATAAAATATCTAAAAAATTTATGCCTAATTTGTTGTAGATAAAAATAAATTTTGCTTTTTGCTAATTTAGAAAAAATAATTTTGGTCCAGACTTCAACAATACAGCAATAAAGATAGAAGCTATCGAAATAATTTTTGTTATGTCCTCGTTAATGGTAAATGAAGCTAGGAACACAAAATTTACAAAAGGATTTTTGATTATTATGCTCAAATAAATAGATGCATGACCTTAATTAAATATTTGAAAACGGCTAGTAATTGCTTTATTTAAGCAAAGGCCTTGATATTTTTAAATTGAGCCTTCTTTAAATTAAACTAATCTTTTATCAAATAGATTTTTATGATCAATATCTAAAAATTATCGAAATACTAGAGCGTAATATAATTAATTCTTATTAAGCTTATGCTTCCAATTTTACATAATCTGTCTGATGTTCAAAATAAATACTTTAAAAAAAATGCATAATAATTTTTGGTTTTCATCAAAATTTATTTGATTTTCAAAAACGCAAATTTTTTTCTAGAATTTTGAAATTTTAAATCATAGGAAAAATTTGTCTAATTTACATTACTATTAATTTAATTTCGAAATCAGCATTTAAAACAATTGACGTTTTTATAAAAAGATTGGTATGAATTGATCAAAAATTTACTGATTATTGGGTCTATGTTCCCGACTAGAAAAATCTAGATGGCATTGATAGTTGTTAATTAAATAAAAATTGTTTAGACATTGAAATTTAGTTATTTATTTATTTGATAACTTTAAATTTCAGTCTCATTGACATAAATCTGAACAAAAAAAAATAAAGACTTTTAGAAAAGAGTCTAGATTAAATTGACTTAACAAAAGGGGCTAAAAAATTACAAATAACTAAAAATTAATGACTTAAGTAAAAAATTTGAATAGAAAAGCAAATTTTTAATTCAATTTTGATGTGAAAAATATAAAACTTAACTGAGTTAATTAAGTCAACTAAGTTATTTTGGCACATGAACAGAATTAACATTGATCAAGATCTAAATTTTTCTTCAAATATCTCATTAATTCTAGATAAGAAATTTTTTTAGTTTAAAACACTTTTATATCTATCAAATTCTGTAAAAATAGATTTTTTTAAATAATTTATTTTGCATCATTTTTATTGTTGATTATTGTTCAATTTTTTAATAAATTAGTTAACTAAAATAATATAAATAATTTATACTGAAATTTTAATCTAAAAATTTAAATTGCCAAATCAAACTTCTATAAAAGTAATGCTTTAATGCTTTTCATCATAGAATTTTGAGCATAATGTTTCCATTCTTTAAATAAAAAGCGTAAATTTTAACAAGAAAATTGATCAAAAATGAATTGAAAAAATTGTGTTGGAAATTTAAATCTAATATCATAATTTGTCATGTCAAAAATATAATTAAAAAATTTCAGAATATATTGATCTAATACTAAATTTTAATGTTTGAAAAAATTAAAAATTTAGACTTAAATTTAGAATAAAATCAATTTTATTTTAACTGACTATGAAAAAATTCTAAATCATTGTTAAATTTTTTCAAAAGATTTTTTAACATTTTTTTTCAATATTTTTTATTAATTTTTTTTCTTACGTTTCCAAATAATTAAATTAAAGAACTACTAATTGTTCTCTGATGAAATGAAAATTTTAATTATTAAAATATTTCCTTTTTTTGAATTTATTTTTCAAATTAAAAAAATCAACCGACTAAAAATTTTATTTTAATTTTAATTTAACAATTGATGAATATTTTCATAGTCAATAATCTTGGCATCACATACATGCATAAAGTATTCTTGGTGACCCACCGAATATTCTTTCAATTTTTTGAAGCACTCTTTGGCATTTTCCATATCGAAGCATAAAAAATAATCATTAAGTGCCTCAACAAGTCCATACACAGCCAAGTCATATTGATAATCTTTGCACAACTCGAACATGTCCACATAAATTTTTGCTGATTTGTTCAGCTTTCCTTTATTTCTGAATAAAGAAGCACAAAACAACAAGGCTGGAGCCAAGCATAGCTTGTGATTAGTCCTATTTTTGTACATATCCTTGATGCTATTAAAATAATCTAATCCTTGATTAACATCCTTCGAGTCTTGTTCGACTAATTTTAAAATTCTTTCCTTGTTTTCAATCACATAAGAGTCTCTCTCGCTAGTCAGCTCATCTTCACGGTCCATTTGGCAAAGTTTACAATCACATCTAGTTATACCATACTCTGTTAAGCTTGTACTTCTTTCGTGGTATGTTTGAGTGTTATTCACATACGAAGTAGTAATCTGCTCATTTTCATTGATGTCTTGGCTCGCATAAATGAAAACAACATCGTTGAAGCAAATTTTTTGCGCATTTGGCAAACAAGAATGCTTAATGAATGCCGATTTGATCCAAAGACCTGAATTAGATTCCAATTGATTTGGCTCAGGCTTAAAATTGCTGCAAAATTCCACTGGACGGCTTTGGAAGGAATTTCGGTCAACTATGTCCTTGATTCTAGCCACATCGATGCAAAAATTTTGTCCAACTAAAGCATCCTTGTGCCAAGCTAGCTCGTTGACTTTTTGTAGTAAAAACGGATTATGCACTAGTTGGTTAATTAAAAGCTTAAAGTTTTCCATCTTGGGTGCTTTTGTTTGAACCATATTTTCCGCTTTGTACCAAATGGACGCTGCTTTTTCACATAATATCAAAGTTCCTCTTTTAATAGAAGCTTTTGCTTTAAAAAAATGCTTTTCTTTATCTAAATATATTTTATCTGAAACAAAATCAGCAATGTCATGTCTGAGAACCTTATCTCGACAAGCTTCAATTAAATTTTTAAACTCATACTCTCCAGTCTTGGCTTCGATTAGTCTTTTTTTAGTTCGATTTAATTCCCTTTTGGTCTCAGCATTTTCTGAATTTATACTCAGACAATTCTCGAGTGCTTCCAGAGCCTGAGCAAACTGTTTCATTTGGTAACAACACTTTGCCAAGCGAAAAAATGCTTTTTCATTTTTTGAATTCATTTCAATTGAAATCTTACAGTCCTTACTTGATTCATAGAAATAGTTTAAATTCAAGAAAGCTGCGGCGCGATTACCAAAAAATTTGGCCTCTTTTTGTTTATCTAATGCCCAAGTGTAAAATTTTACCGCTGAGTGAAAGTCTTTGTTGGAAAAACTCTGATTACCTAAAAGATTCAACTGGTCAGCACTTAAAAAAGAGTCTTTTGACTGCCATTTGGCAATATCGTGATTAAAAACCATTTGCACATCAGTTGGAGATTCAATTTTGATAAAACATTCTTTATCTTTCATTACACAATAGGGTTCTTTGATAATAAAAATAGAATTAATCTGAAAATTTTCCATTGAAATCAAGTCTGATAGAAAAATATTTTCCACTTCGCTTAATTCATCTTCAATGATTAATTTGAAAATTTCATCTGCAAAGAAAGTTTCAACAGTGCGGCAAATAAGATATTTTCCAAAATGGACTCTATTGATGGAAAGATCTTTTAAAAAAATTTTTTCAAGGTGATCTACATTTTTCAAACTACTAATAGAGGATGATGTTATTTTGAAGCTGTTTTGATCATTTTTTTGCTGAATGTCTTGTGCGATCAGCAAATTTTTTGAAGGTCTAGGAACCAATTCACTCTGATTGTTGAACATGGCTAAATAATTATAAATATAACAAATATGTTTTATTTCTTTTCAAGTTTTTTTAGATTTTAAATTGGGGAAATTTAAAAAACTTTACAAAATTTTAGATAAAGACTTTTAGAACTTAATCTTAGATAATTCTTCTTTATATTTTTAAGTTAAGATTAAGAATTAAAGTTTCCTTTTTATTCATTTACTCTGACGCTTTATACTTCATAAATCGATTAGGCTGTCAATATTTCAAAACTTTAATTGAAATCACAAAAATTAAATCAATTAAATTCTTAACAATCATAGTTAATATTTATTTTATCAGAAAAGAATGATCAAATTTTGAGTCTGAAATAATTTTTTTAAAGGAAAATAATGAAATATTTTTAAGTTTTTCAAATCCTCTATATATAATTCATTTAAACTTTTAATTTTTTTTAATTGTAAACTATTCAGGGTAACAATTGATAATTTTAAATTCAATAAAAACATTCCAATTTTTAAAAATAAATAAAAACATTTATTAAAAATACAACGCTATTTGTTTTTTTTTGTAACCGGAAAATTATATCAATTCAATTTTATCGATGAAATTTCCTTTAATTTTTAATTTTTCAGGCAATTAAATTATTTAATTAATATCAAATTTCAAAAATTTTATTCACCATATCAAATGTTGTAAGAAGAAGGTGTCAGCAATTATTACGTTTAATTACCGAGTTAATGTATTTTAAAATGAAAAATTTTTCACTTAATATTATTAAATGAAATTATATCTAGATCAATTCAAATGTTGTTAGACATTGGTAACAAAATTCTCGGCATAGTGTCCCTTTTCCTATTTTTTTTTGGTTTAGTAGGAAATATACTAACATTTTTTGTTTGCCGACGTAAGTCTCTCCGAAATATAACTTCATTCCGACTTTTAATGGTCATTTCAATAAGCGATATATTTGCCCTGTCTATATGGAACATAGATGTATTCCTTATGTCTTTTTTTGATTTTGCTCACGAGTTTATTTCCGCATGGTGGTGCAAAATAGCCGTGTTTTTGCAATACTTTTGTCTTCAATACAGTGCATGGCTTCTGGTAAGAGCTCAAAGTATTTTTTGTTTCTTTTAAGTTTTTCCTAAAAAGGTGTTCACCAATGTCGACAGATATCTTAGTGTCCGAATAACAGTATGGAGAAAACTGTACTCCACAACAAGAAATGCTAAGATTCTTTGTTTTATTCTTGGATTTCTTATATTTTTGCTCAACTCACATCTACTTGTTTTAAATGGTTATTACACAATGGTAAATCAGACAACAATTGTGAAGTGCTATGCACCCAAGTATTTTTTTGACGAGTTTTCCTACATTCCTAGATGGCACAAAGTAATTCTTCAATCAAATTTCATTAAGAAAATAATTTAGATTTATTTTTTAGATTCATGTTTACATATATTCCCTAGTGCCTTTTATTATTCTTTTGATTTTTAATTTTCTTCTTATATGTCATTCCATGAAGCCAGCCAAACAAGTTCGCAGTTTAGTTTCCAAGCGACGCAAACAAAAATCAAAAACACTGACCTATACAATAGTTTTGTTGACATTTTTCTTCTTTTTTACATCGTTGCCGTACTCAACCGCAACTGCATATTGGTATTTCGAACTAATTACTGAACCAATAGGTCGTTTTTATGTCAATTGTTTAGCTGTTTTATCTTTTTCCTATCATAGTTTAAATTTTGTTGTTTTTTTTCTTACAAATGTAAAATTTTGGCAAGAATGCAAACTTATATTTGGCTTAAAATAATCAATTTTGCACCAAAATTTTTTTATTTTTTTAATTAAAGCTTTGATTTGTTACTTCAAATAATCAAGTCTAGATGGCTTTTTTATGGCGAACTTTAAAGGTTTATTTTATGCTAATTCCGTATCTTTTTAAAAATTTTTTTAAAAAAAAAATTGAAATTTTTCATCATGAAAATAATTTGATTCAATTTACTCAAATATTCAACAAAATTCTAACTCGAAAAACACGAATTAATATGAAATTTGAAAAATATTGTTGAAATAAAAATTTAATTTATTATCTGTTTTTCTATTTTAAATTTGTTTTTGTTAAAAGGTGTAGCTTATTCACTTTAAAATAAATTCAGTCTTGTTTTAGCACCATTTATTTAATTCAAACCAAAAAATACCACTAGTTCAACATCATTCTTTAAAAAGAATTATTGTTGTTTTTTATTAGAAAAATCTCTTAGGAAAAAATGCAAAAAAGAAAAATTTCTATTTTTTTAGTTACTTAAAAATGTTAATCAGAATTGAAAATATTATTTTAGTATATTTATGGTCGGTCAAATAGTTAAGTCGGGAAGAATTCAAGTAAGTCAAAAATTAAATTTTCTTCCAATTCAAATTTCAAATTTTCTTTTCGTTTTTGAATAATTTATCAGATAATTAAAGCAAACAAAAAAAGCAATTAAGTTTTCAGCAATTTTCATTTTATTGATTTTTCAATTTAAGATTTTTGTGAAAAAAAAATTCGTTTAATAAACTTATATTCAAATAATTTATCGAGGGATGGTTGACAATTTTCGAAATTAGCTACATGGATTTTTTAATTAATTTTTAAAAGCAATTTTCAAATCAAATAAAAGCAAATTAATATTTTAGGAGATAACAACAAAAATTATCTTGTACTATTGGTTTAGAAAATATTTATCACTTAAAACTCTCAAATAATTAGCTATAAATTAAATTTTAAATTTCAGATAAAAACAATCACAAATTTTAATTGGACTTGATTAAAACAAAATAAAATTTTTTTCAAACTTTATTAAATAACGCATTTAAATTAAATATCTAAATAAAATATATTAAAAAAGGAATGTTACTTAAAAAAAGACAAGAGAATCATTTAATATCTAAAAAAAAAAAAAAAAGAAAAAAACTCGAGTGTATTAACTGGACGGCTATTAATTTTCATTCTCTTTGACTCGAAGTGCAAAAAAAAATCAAATAGTAAAATTAAGTTATACTTAAAAAAAAATACAATTAAATCTCAAAATTATCAGAATTAATTTTTGTAAGTCTATATATTTACAATGATAATACTTTAATTAAAAACTGGACGTAAATTTTTTTTTTAATTTTGATTGTCATTGCTAAGCTCCTCATGTCGAAACAAGCACATCATTTTCCTTAAAGCTCATTCTCTGTCTAAGCTCCTCTGCTTTGATTGAATTCAAATCAGACTCATCTTCCTCCAATTCTTCGTTGTCCTCTTCCGATATTTCCTCCTCCTCTTCTTCTTCGTCGTACTCCTCAATTTCTTCCTCGTCCTCAACCGAATGGGACACATTTTGATTAAACTTGGCCAAATTTTCCACCTTGGAGTTCAGATTCAAGCCACTCGGCATCAAACCGTCCGAATTGGACTCGGCCGAGTCCATTTTATCAGTTGGGTATTCAGATTTTTTGTTGTTTCTCTTTGCCATCTTGGCATAGTTGGGAACTTGGCCATGGTCATGTTTTCTCATGTGACGGTCCAAATTAGTCTGCTGACCGAAGCATCTGTGACACTTGGGACATTTAAAAGGCTTTTCTTTATTGTGAATATTTCTGATGTGTCTCTGCAAATTGCTTGATATGGAAAAGGAACGCTCGCAGAACATACAACTGTAGGGCTGTTCGCCAGTGTGGGTCCTCAAGTGTCTGGTCAAATTGGCCGAACGCGGAAACGATTTCTTGCAGTACTTACAAATGTGTTTGTCTTTGGTCAACACTTTGACTTCGGTGTCGGCCTCTGCGTCAAAATCGTTCTCTTTAAACTGACTGCTTGGCGATGTTGGCGACAACAGCGCCGAGTTCACTTTTGCTCTTGCTTTGGCCTTTTTTCTCAAGCCATTTTCCTCGTTTAGCTTTTGGAAAAAGTCATTTCCGTTCAATATCGAGTCATTGGTGGCAAACTTTTTCATTTCCATGTCCTCTTGAGTGAAGACTTTGCGCGACAAGTCCAATGGAGCGTCCACTTCAGCACTGGCTCGCTTGTTGCTCAGATTGATGGGCTCATTTGGAATGGGGGTGCATGATGGGGTCGATGATGGTGTTGTGTTTGGTGTAGATGAATTCGACTCCGTATCATTCGATGACGGATTGCGTCCATTGAACAAATTGGTGATCAATTGATTTTGAATTAGGCTAAGCGGAAATTGGGCTGAATTTTGTATCAGGGACATAAGGGCCAAATTTCCGAACTGAGCTTGACTCTGGCCCTGCCACAGATTTGGCTTGAACAAATTTAGGAGAAGGTTAAAATTTGGATTTGCTGAATTGTTGGCTTTTGGCTGATTTTTTATCATTTCTAGCAAACTCGAGGCAGACAGATCACTAGTGGACTGGTTTGAAAACGAGTCCGAATCGGACTTCAGACTGACAGGCTCTTGTTTTGACTTGACATCTTTGATTGTGTTCGGGCTCGATTGACCCGACTTTATCGGTCCATCATACTTGCTACGACATGTAATCCTAAAAAAAATAATTTTTTTAAATTTTTTTTTTTAAATTTTTAATTCTTTTTAATTTTCATTTTTTTCTAATAATTATGTTTAATTAACAATTATTTTTTTTTAATTTTATATTTTATAAAAATTTTCTAATTAATTTTTTAAATTAAAAATTTTTTAAATTTTATGTCAAATTTTAACTTACTCATGCTTGCTAAGAGAATTGCTTGATTGAAAAGGAGATCGACAAAACTTGCAGACAAATTGATTTTTACACTCTGTGTGAGATCTTTTGTGGCGGCATAAATTCGAAAATTGAGTATAGGCTTTGGTGCATATCTATATTTAAAATAAAAAGAATATTAATTTTTATTCTTAACAAATTTTTAATTAAAAAAAAAAAAAAAATTGTTTAAATTAAATTACATCGCATTTGTAAGGTTTGACACTTCCATGTATATGCATGTGTTGTTTAAGGCCACTGGAAGAGGCAAATGTCTTGCCGCAACTTGGACAAGCAAACGCACGCGATTCCGAATCGCTGCCGCTTGAGTTTTGAGTATTTTTCTTTTGAACTTCTTGCAAAAATTCGCTCAATTGAGCACTTTTACTTTGAAATAGTGTGCCCAGATGATCATTGACAGAAAATTCCGAGCTTTTGGCCATTTTGTTTGACTTTACTGATTCTTCATCTTCCTCATCATATTTTCGCCTAGAAAAAAAAAAAATCTTAAATTTAAATAAGGCTCATTTGATTAATAAAGTTACTTTAAGCTTTCTAGCTCGCCAGAAGGCTCACAATTCTCGTTTACTTCGCCTTCGTTATAGAAACCCATTTCAGCTTCACTATCATAAGATTCTTCATCAGATCTTGCCCTAAAATCGAACAACAATTCTGTGTTGGTATCCATGGCGAATCTTGCCTTAAGACTCAAATGGTTGTTCGAGTACAATGCGTACACATTGGGATTTTGGTTCACACTACATTTTTTTATCAGCGAAAACCACTTTGGACACTTGTCAAACTCGAACCATCCCTTGGTCTCTTGGTCCGCATCCACTACTTCTATCAAATGGCTTAGTGCCGCATTTTCGCCCAGTTGGCCCTCAAGTATGTCCAAAACTGTGTCTTTTTCCACAAATGTGCTCACTTTAACAATGTTATTTTCGATTTTTAAGCCAAGGGGCGCACAGTTATCTTCTGGCTGAGTCATTTGTGGCGATATTTGGTTAACTTGATCCATGTGGTTATCAGCAGACTCTAAAATTCAGAAAAAAAATTCTTAGCTAAATTTTTTTTATTTTTTTTAATAAATATTTATTCAAAATCTTTGTGGAAACAAATCAAATATTATCTATTCAATTTTAGATCTTGTGTGCTCTGGCCAAATCTTAATGACAAATTTTCGAGAGAAAAAATGTTTTTTTAAGAGATAAATTTATCACTTGTTTTTTTTTTTTTTTTAAACGGAATAAAATTTTTATTTGGCCCTTTCTCTTAAAGTTTTTTGATAAAAAAAAAGCAAAAAAAAACTTTATCTTTTATTCACTCTAAAACATCTTTATCCATTTATATCAATTAGTTAATTGAATTTAGCGAAGATAAAAAAATTATTTGTCTTTTAAATTTTGTCAAAAACCCAGTCACAATTATCACATTTTTTTTTTTCTAGTTGGATATTTTATTAGTTTTGGGATTCATAAACTTTTATGATTTTTGAAATCTTTTCAGCTCTTACAACGCCATGATAAGATAGAAATACCATAAATTAAAGATAGATTACTAAATATCCGAGGATAACCTGAATTCATCACTTTTGATAATTTATTAAAAAACAAAATTTACGGCTAATGATGTTGCCATGGCAACCAAATGTGTGTCCGAAATAAATGCAACGCATTTAAATACAGACCCGGATGAGTGAGACCATCAATCAAGAGATAAACCAATCGAGCCCGAACAATCAGTGCTCTAACTTATTGTCAATCTAGAGTATCAACTTAATGTTATCTCGGAGATAAAGCGTCGAGATACGCTAGAGTGTATCGTCTTCAGCTAAGAACAACAAAAAGTGAAATACATTTACTTTCTCTAATGAAAAATATAAATATTTAAAAATCAAAAGTTAAAATGGGATCAAGATAAATTTTGTCAATCTTGAGTTTATCTCTTTTTTTCATATTTTGTTCTAGTCAAATGTAAGATAAGTCAAGATCGTGGAGTCTAGGCCAAAATTTGTTTTCAGTGCGAATAAAGCTCTTTAGAAATTCTCTCCAAATCCGTTCAAATCGAACAAAATCATAAACTAAATTAAAACTTCAATTCATCAATTGAAATTCGAGTCTCGTTTAGAGACTTGTTTTCAATTTGTTAATTGAAAAAAAAAGAATTTTTCTAGCATGACTTGTTGAATTAGAATTCAATAGATCAAATCGATTCTAGGACACGGTGCCGCCCCGTTTTATACATGCTCCATTATCAGAGTGATTATTCAGGTAATAATGAAGATGGTTTCTAAGGTGACACGATGAAACAAACTTTTTTCAGCTTATAAACAAATAATTTTAATAAAAGACAAGAAAAAATAACAAACAAAGTCAACAAATTCCAATTTTTAAATTGAGTCAACTTCAGTATATTGAAATATAACAATAAAATGATGCTTGAATAAATTAAATTTTATGTTTTTTCTTTTTTTCTTTTTTTTAGTTGTACGTAAGCTTTATGGTCGCTTTTAATGGATATGATTCAGTAAAGTTTATTAGCTTCTAGCTATTGTCTTTTATTAATATAAAGCTTCTTTGAATTAAAATCCAATATTGGCTCTTACCTGTTGATATTCTTCTTGCTTTCGGCTTAGATCTCATTCTTTGACGATTTATTGATTACTTTTACATAAAAAATTAACAAAATATACAAAATTGGACGGAATTATCTAAAAAATAATTCAAAATTAACAAAAAAATATTTGGGAAATTAAAATTTTTCAAATGAGAATAAACAGTAAAATGCCAACTCTCACAGAATTTTGGTTTAGCATCTTTTTTCGATTTCTTTAGCGTATTTATTGATTAATTTTGCTTTAAAAATTAACAGAATATACAAAATTGGACAGAGTTTTTTAAAAAATTAAAATTTAAAAAAATTTTAAATAAAGAAAAAGAACTTAAAGAGAATAATAATGCTGCCAACTCTCTCAGATTTTTGATTATAAATCTTATTTTAATTTAAAAAATAAAACAAAATAGAATTGTTTCTGTGAAAGAAAAAAAAATTTAAATTAGAATAAACAGTGGCGCTTGCCTATTAATTTTTATTGATTACCTTTAGATTCTAGTTAACAAAAAATATACCAAATTGGATTGAATTATCTAGAAAAAAAGCTTTAAGATTAACAAAATTTTTTTTGCAAAAAAAAAAATTCTAAAACAAAAATTAACAATGTTGCCACTTCTCTCAAATCTTTAATTACACCTCTTTTTCATAAGGATTCATTGATCTTTTTAATAAAGAAATTAACAAAATATACAAAATTATCAATATTAAAAAATTTAAAAAAAAATTTTTGTGTTCATTTTAACGAAAAATTTAAAAATGAGAACAAACAGTGCTGCCAACTCTCTCAGAGTTTTAATTATACATCTTTTTTTTTTTTATTATTAGTGTTTAATTTAGCATTTTGCTCGGACACAGGAAAAAGAGAAAAAAAATCAATTTTTTTCCTTTTGCGTGAATTTCAAAGATTATTTGCCTTCAGCTTAATTAGAAAATCTCGATATGATTGATAAGTTACTTAGCTTGGCAATGCTTGCTCATTTCTTTTTTAATTAAAAATGCTGATCCTCTTTTCAGGTAGATTCGAAAATAAATTTTCTCCAGCAACGTTGAGATTTTATATTTTTGATTACACTTTAGCATGTGAAGAATACTGAAAAAGAAGAGAAATTTTCCAAAATTATAATAAATCCATTGACAACCGAAAATAAATCTAGCTTAATAAAAAATAAAAAAAGAGAGAGAGAGAAGCAAAAAATGCCACTAGACAATTTAAGTCGAGCTATTTGACTGTTGATTTCAAATAATTTCGACTTAAAAAAAGTATAATGGATTGCAAGTTTTAATAAAAAATTTATTAAAAAGACAAAATAAATTTTTGTTGCCAGAAAAGAAAAACTCTCTTTCAAATTAAAGTGAAGAAGTGTTTTTTGAAGCTATTAAAATCTGATTAAAAATAAATTTCTTGTTCGGATATCGATTTAAATAGAGAGAAAGAATAATATAAATTTATTACCTATATGCCACTCGTATAAAAATATATATATCTCACTATTTACTTTGCTTATTCCTGAATGCCTACTCTTTATTTAAAACTTTGAAAAAATATTTGATAACTCTTCCTCCTGCTAATGGCTCTTGAGACTAATGGAACTCTCAATAAGATGCCGCCTATTGATTTCTTATCTACTCGGCTCTCGAACTGCCTCAACATCGACTCATTCAGGTAGCATTTAGACTTCTAATGCAACACACTATGGATGAGAGTTGTGTTTTTTCTAGATTAATTTTTAATGTGAGATATTAATTTTTAACCAAACTCAAATGCTTTGTCACATCAGAGTAAGACAAGATAAAAATCAGGTAAGAACTAGTTAGAAAAACACTGCTCTTAATTTCTTTTTTTGTTCAGAGCTCGAAACAAATTTGGAGATTTTTTCTGATTTCGAAATCTCATCATAAATGATCAACAACTCTGTTTCCATAACAAAATACACACAAAAAAGTAGAAAATTTAATTCTGATGAAACCTGAATGATTTTGGAGAAAATATATTATGAAATTGATAAAAGTTTTTACTGCTAGCGTTTGCACAAGACCACCTTAGTCACCACGGTTAGAAATAAATTTAAATTTTGAAACAATAAACAATTATAATTTTTTTTGGATCAAATTACTTATTAGCGGTAGAGCTCTTTTTTTTTTCTAAACAAAAATTGAATTATCAAATAGATTTTCAGGTAGTTTTTTTTTTTTTTTCTATTTTTTCTTTCGAAAATTTAAATTAGCTCTTAGCTATTCAACTAAATAGAAACAAGTCTGGCCCTCTATTGTTTATAAGCTAATCAAATTCTTGACTTTGGCTGATAATTATGTGACAATAGCGACATGGTTGCTAATCGAATGCCGGACCAAATATCCAAAATCTACCACATTTCTAGAAACGAGGCCTCCAATTTCTAAGTATCTCTATTCTAAGCCCTCTCTTCAGAATGTTTTTTTTGTCACAATCTCGAACTGTAGCACAATTCTATTAATGCTCAAAATCAGGTAGGAAAATTAGTATCATCGAAAAAGTAGAGCGAGTCATCTTTGCGGATGACCCGGACAATAAAATCAATACTCTATTGTTCTGAATAATTATCAGTTTTGCCCTCAGCAACACAAACACAACAATTGACTAAATATTCTTAAAATATTTTTCCAAATTTAATTAAAACACTACAGGAAATTCTTTTTCAGACCGAACTTTACCTCTGGGTGTTGAACAAATCTCTCTAGAAAAATAAAGAAAAAAAAAACTAATCTTTAAAGATAAATAAATAGTGGAAAAATTTTATTTTTTGTTTCTCTTCTATTGACAAAATATCATGTTATTTAAAATCACCAGCATATTTATGTGCGAGAGAGCAGATCGAGTTACTAGAAAATCTTCTTCCATTCAAAAATTCAATATCTACCTGAGACATTTTAGGTCAAATTTTTTCATAGCGCTTTGACTACTGTTACAAAGCGAATAGTGACCTGTAAATAAAAGACATTTAGAAAATATTCATCAAGTGGAATCTTCTGATAGTGTTCGCTGCAGCCGGTCTCCAGCACAGATTTGCGCAATCACGCCAAAGAAAACTCTCACTGTTTTAGATAAAAAAATAAGAAAAAAAATTTTTTTAGTGCTAAATTAAAAATAAATAAAAATAATTCTTTATAAATTCATATATTTTTTCAAATGGTACTATTAAAGCTTCAGCAAAAGTGACAAATTTAAATTAAAAGAGGCCATTATAAACTAGTCACTTGAAAAAAAAAATTACTCGCAAACTATTCCTTGTCTTCCAATTTTATTTGATCGCTTATCACTTGACAATTCTGGTCCATTGGGAGAAAATAAAATAATAAAAATATCGAAATTTTATATATTTAAATATTAAGTGTCTGTTTTGTGTCGAAAATATATTTCAAATATATTTCAAGTAGCTTGATTCCAATAAAAACAATAATAAAAAATACATCATATATAATGAAAATTAGCTGAATCTCGTTGCGATTTACTTAAATACTTTTATAAACCTTTAAATTTGTAGGCTTTTTTTCAAACGTAACAAAATCATTTTGATAATTTTATAAACACTCTCCAAAAATTTAAAACCATTAAATCTTCAATCACTTAGATACAGATTTGTTTGTTTATCTGACTTTTTAGATTTTTTAATTTAGAATAGAATTTAAAAAAAAAATTAAATCTTTAATATTATTGAATAATGGTCCTATTTTTTAAGGAATTATTATAAAAAATTCTGACAAAAAAACTAGCCCGGATATTTTTTTATAAAAAAAATATAAAAAAATACATCATATATAATAAAAATTAGCTGAATCTCTTTGCGATTACCTTTAAATTTGTAGGCATTTTTTCAAAGGTAAAAAAATCATTTTGATAATTTTATAAACACTCTCCAAAAATTTAAAACCATTAAATCTTCAATCACTTTGATAGAGATTTGTTATTTATTTTCAAAAGTCAATTAGGAATAATAAATTTTAAAAAAATATTAAATCGTTAATATTTTCGAATAATAGGTACTATCCAATTTTTTTGCAGGAATTATTATAAAAAATTCTAAAAAAAAAAACTAGACCGGAAATATTTTAGTCCCATATCGATCCAATTTTAGATCGCAAAGCGTCGCTATGCCAAAATTTTATCTCTTTCACTGAGAAATCGGATATTCAAAAAAAATCATCCAAAAATTTATTCAACTAATGACAAGATAGAGTCTAATTATTGACGAATTTTTTCTTTCCGGTAAGAGAAAAGATCCATTTAGCTTGCTAACTATCTGCTTAGCGATTTTGTCAATTTTATTTTTTAGACTCTTCGAAAAAGGAAAAAATAATTAGATCTTAAATTGGCATTTTTAGCATTTACCGATGCAAATCATCAAAATTATGATTCGAAATATCTTAGCAACTCAAATCAGAAAAAAAATAAAAAAGAAGATAATCATAATCATCACTGTCTCTATTTACTTAAGGTTCTAGAATAATTCAATTTTCCGTCAGCCAAGTCTGTTTTAATGCGCAAGCATTTTCAAAAGAATTTTTTTGTTAACTTTATTTTTTTCAAAACTATCAAATAAATTTTTTTGTAAACTTTTTTTTTTCTATTATCAGATTTTAATTCAGCTATTGATTTTTATTAAAAAAAATATTAATAAACCGATCTAAATACGATGTTAGTTTAGCATCTTTACAAGCATTTCTGGAGCGCTTTATTGCTTGTATAATTATTCAAAAATTAAAAAAAAAAAAAAATTAAAATAAAAAACACTTGAAAACTACCTTCATTTACACTTTGAGCAAAGAGAAAAAAAATTAACAATTTTTTGGCTAAATTTTCAAAAAAATAATCTAAAAAAAATTATGTAAGAAGCGAACCCCCTCCATCGCCATGAAAACCCAATTTTAAATTTATTTTTAAGCTGAATGAAGCATTTGAAATTTATAGCCAGAACTGTACTTGTTGAAGATAACCAAGTCGACAAAGCTCTCAAAGCATTGAACAAAGTTCTGTCTTCGGAAAAAGTAATTGAGACATCGCGTCGCTGGGAAACCTACGAAAAGCCATTTGAACGCCGCAATCGCCTTTCATTTGAGAGATGCATGCAGATCTATTCTAACGAAATAGACCGCAAAGTTAGATTCATAGTGCGCAAAAATCGCCAAAACCCGTATCCTTGGGACTAACTATTCTAATAAAAAAAACTATTTTTTAATAATTTTATTTTTTATTTAAAATGACTAATCAAGAAAAAGATAAATACATTTATTCAGTTCTACTCAGTTTTACACCAGTCCTAATCACAAGCACCATCTATTTTCTGATGTCAATTGTAGTTAATGTATCCAACTTTTGGTGGTTCCTATTCACCATGCTAATTTTTCTGTCAAGCAACCTGGCATCCATGATCACACTCAACTCGATAATGATTTATAAAATCTACTGGAGAAGCGCGTTGATTACCAATGTGTTCCTTGTTGGATACATCCTGGCAGCCCAGCAGTCTTTTCCCACATTGAACACTTTTGGCTACTACCTGATGGTGTTGAGTTTTTTTCACCTAAGTGAATTTGTATTCACCGCTTTGTACAACCCCAAAGAAGTGTCGACAAGCTCTTTTCTACTAAACCACAGCAAGGAGTACGCAATAGCCGCTTTTTCCTCATGGAGCGAGTTTTTTATTGAAGCCATTTTATTTCCCACTTTGAAGCAAAATTTGTACTTGCGTTGCATCGGCTTGTCACTGTGCTTGTTTGGGGAAAGCTTCCGCAAACTGGCAATGTACACTGCAGGAAAAAACTTCAACCACTATGTCCAGGAGACCCATCACAAAGAGCATGTCCTGGTGACCAAAGGAGTCTACCGGCTAGTGCGGCATCCATCCTATTTCGGATGGTTCTACTGGTCTATCGGGACCCAGATTTTGCTAGCCAACCCAATATGCGCGATTCTCTACACAATGGTATCATGGAAATTTTTCAAATCCAGAATTATCTACGAAGAATATTATTTGATTAAATTTTTTGGATCCCAGTACACTGCTTATCAACAAAAAGTAGCTAGCGGGGTTCCATTTGTCAAAGGCTATGTGCTTATTGATGAGAGACTTGATTAAAAATATTTTTTCATTATTAATTATTAATTTTTTTTTCTATTGAAAATAAATTTTTGTGACATTTAATTACTTTTATATGCTGAATTTATCAATCGGTGCTGGCTTGCCGAAAGTTGTCTACTTTTTGAACCTATGACAATCAATATCTTAAAATAATTTATTGAAAATTGAACAAAATACTATCATTGCTTTGCTGAAGTAATTAAAATTTACTTCATTTCCACAGGATTTGACCACTATAGTTGTTTTGCTTTATTTTCTTTTTCTATAATTAGATCTATATCTCGACGGTATTGTGAAATTTCATACAAAACTTCCAATACAGAAATAAAAAAAATCTACAACTTTTGTTCTAAATGTCAAACAGTTGTTCTGTGAATGAAACCAAGTGAAACAACTTTTGATTCACCTAATGCTGAAGTCTTGAAAATTGACCTTATTCAAAAGTATCAACATCAAAATCGCAATTAATTTGCAAAGATTTGGCAGACTTCCGCAGTAGATAAAACAAAAGTTGTTCCACTTTGTTTCATTAACAGAACAAGTTTTTGTCATTTAGATCAAAAGTTATGAAATTATTTTATTTTTTCACGAAAAATAGTTTAAGTTTTGTATGAAATTTGCCCCTCTCAACTAAAACAATTGTAAGCCTAGTCTTCAAGTTGTTCAAAAGAGTATAAAATGACTTATATCTGTGGAAAATTAAAGTTTATTGTCAAAATTTTTTATTAATAAATTTTTAAAAATGGTTTTAGTGTATTTAATAGTTATGAAATTTATTTCAGAAGCATATTTTTTGTAGTGCGTAAAAATAAACTTTTTTTTTTCGCTTTTTTGCGTAAATAACGTGACCTTTATTGAACATCAAAATCAATTAAATGTAATTAAATGTTATAAATTTTTAAAATTTAATGTAAGTAGAATTTAATTTTTTAGAAATTTTCTTAAAGAAAAATAGTGGTTAGTTGTGGGTCAGAAGAGAGTAAGGTTTTAAATAATGTTCAAAAAATTTATTTTTCAAAAAAAATAAAAATCTTATTAAAAAATTGATAGAATTTAATTTAATTTAATTAATTAATTAATTAATTTTATTTAATTTAATTTATTTAATTGGCTTTTTTTATTCGAATAAATTTAAGCAAATAAAATTAATTTGAAAATTTGATTTTAATAAATTAAAATGGTTTAAAAAGAATTGTTGTATTTTTTTTCACATTCTATAGAAACTGCAATCTAATTAATACTAAAAAAGTTAGATAAAAACCTGTTATTTTATAGTCCTAATTTAAATGAATCAAAAATAATACTTAAAAAGATTTCTTTAAATGAATGCCATTTTATTTTGAATTTTTTATGCTCGTTTTTATGCTTTTAATTAGCGGTTTTCGAACTAATCGAATGACAACTCAATTATTAATGTCTGAAAAAATAAAAATAATTATTCGTGGGGATGTTTTAAAATGATGCTAAAAGATATGCTTCTGTATTAAATTTTATTTAAAAAAATAAAATGAAACATTATTTAATAATAGTCAAAGAGCATGGTCATTGAATCTTCATCATGAACTTAAATAATGTTTTTAAGATCTTTAAAGTTATTATTCAGATTTTCAATAATAAAATAAAAAAAGTTAACATATTTCAATAAAGTATTTTAGTATATTGATTGTGAATAGATGGTTTTTAGGGTCCTTAAAAATTTAATGAGTTTTTTAGATCTAAATTAATGAATTATAAATTAACCCTATTGAAATCATTTAAATTTTCTTATTTTTTGTGTCAAAGAATGTCATCAGTTTTTGTCTCAGAATCGAACCAAGATCTTCTCTTAAGTCCTAGAACATCTAAACACAAAATAGGCATCTGTCAACTTACCTGTAACGAAGACAAAAATCAAAATTTCAACATATGTAAAGATTTGATCACCAGGGCTAAAGATCAGGGCGCTGAAGTAGCTTTTCTGATTTAAAAAATAAAAATTAAAGTTTTGTGCCTTAGATGGTCTTTTTGCCTGAGGCGTGTGATTACATTGAAAAATCAGTGAGTGCATCTATTGAAAAAGGTGAAACTTTAGATGGTGAATTTATAACTAAATTGAGAGAACTGGCATCAACACTCAAAGTTTGGATTTCCATTGGAAGCTTTCATAGAAAAATAGGCACCCATGAGCACCCGAAAATTTACAACACAAGTGTTGTTTTAAGCGATAAAGGCGAAATTAAGGGAATTTATGATAAAGTTCATTTATTCGAAGTTAATTTGAAAAATGGCGATGTTATAACTTCGCTTAAAGAGGCTGATTACACAGTACCTGGTTCAGATTTTTATATGCCTATGGAGAGCCCTGTAGGAACATTGGGAAATTGCATAGTAAACAGATAATAATCTAGATTTGTGTCCAAGTCAGTAGAAAAATTTATTATCAAGTCTTTTTATTTGGAAATTATGATAAATTGATTTTTCTAAAGAATTTTTCAATATTGTAAAAAAGAAATACATTATTTCTTAGGCTTTTATCGTTAAATATCAATTGATTGAGTGTCCATTCTTTTAATAAAACTCTTTTCAGATTCACTTTAAAAATCAAGTAATATAGAATTTTGGGAAAAAATTATTTCATGATTTTGAAAATAATTTTCATATAAAAAAATATTTTAATTTGAAAGCCTGGCTGATCAATTAAAAAAATTTCAAATCAAAATTTCAAGAAAAATAAATAAAAATTACTTAAATAATAAAAAAAAAGTATTACAAGTTGATTTTTAGTTTCTTTGAGTAATTTTTTATCTTTTATTTCTTTAAGATAATATTAAAGTTTAAACTTTTAACTTTTTTGAGATTTAACCTGTCACATGGAAATTTTTTTAAATTAAAAATTCCTTTTTTTTAAGACTTACAGTGGGTATTTCAAAAACGACATGCCCCCTAAGCGGCGCTGAACCGTACCAACCGGTACGGCGCCGTTTATGGTACGGTTCGGCTGGTACGGTACTGTAATACTAATTTTCGCCCATCATAAGAAAAAATTTCTTAATATTTGTGAGGCGGGTCAATGAATGATAAAACAAGTATACTTTTGAATAGAATGGAATCATTATTTATAGCCATGAGTTCGAGAACAAGAACACGGGCTTATAATTAAGAGAAGATGTGAGCTATTATTTAGATGTTTATATCTAGAAGCGTCTATCTTCTGAGATACGTGACAAGTATATTAATTTTTACTTATCATTGCGCATCAGTTGAGATGATCAAGTGATACGTAGGGTGTATTACATATTTTTTTCACTACGGGTAAAATGTTTTATTTACAAAAAATTTAACAAATTATTATCTTAATTAACCCGGCAATTACCGTTTTAGTCTTGAAACGTTTCGGATGCATCCTCAGACATTCAGCTTTAGGAACTAAGTTGATACCTGCGAGGCAAGAGTTTTAATCTAGGGTGGATACTTGGATTTTTTATTTTCAATAAATCAATTTCAATTCATTAAGGAATCAAAAGCAAATTAATGGCTGCAAACTTTTTATTTTAAATAAAACTTCAAAAAGTACTTTCGAGTTCATACTTATTGTTTTTTTCTAAGTAAGCTTTCTAACTATTAAATTTTATTCAACTTAATATTAACTCTGAAAAATACTACTGCTTTTTTTAGCCGTATTTTTTGATTGTGTTATGCGGCATTTTGAAATTTCATATAAAACTTAAACTATTTTTCGTAACTTTTGATCTAAATGGCAAAAACTTGTTCTCTGAACAAAACTGTAACAGTGTTAATGAAACAAAGTGAAACAACTTTTATTTCATCTACTTTTCAAATTTTTGCAAATTCCGCAAAGTTGTACCCTATTTAAAGGTATTAAAAATTAATTTATTTGCACAGATTTTGCAGACTTCCGCAGGAGCTTAAGCAAAAGTTGTTTCTTTTTATTTAATTTATAGAAAAACTTTTTGAGACTTAGAACAAAAGTTATAAAATCATTTTATTTTTGTTTTGGAAGTTTTGTATGAAATTTCACAATGCTAGGTTACGTTTGGACAATGATCAGGTGTCTTGGGTGTATGTTTTTTGAAAATTGATTAAATAATATTTTTTTCATTTAAAAGCTATTTTATTTGATTTACAAAATGAAAATAATTAGATATTTTAATCAAAAATCTTAAAATAATTTTACCTAAAAAAATTTTATTTTAATCTGAATTAATTATTTTAATTATTTTAATTAAGGCTCTTATCTTTATTACTTATCTCTAAATATATAATAACATTTTCCTGATTTTCTAAAAAAAATTATTTCTTAAGCTATTACATTTTAAAAATTTTATTTAATTAAGATTTGGCTTAAATTTTGACTAGCACACAAGTCTTTGTAAAATCGAACTTATAAAATTCTAATTTTGCTATTAGTGCTACGATTTGAGATTTCCTCAAATGAGCAATATATTAAGGAAATTCGGTGCCGACATTTTGACATATCCGAGTGTTTTTACAGAACCGACAGGTGAAGCTCATTGGAAAGTACTGCTTAGAGCTCGAGCTATTGAAAATCAATGCTTTGTAATTGCAGCAGCTCAAGTTGGTAAACATAATGAAAAAAGATCGTCGTATGGTCACTCCATGGTGGTCGATCCGTGGGGCAAAGTTCTAGTTGATTTAAAAAAAGAGAGTCCGTGTATGCAGGTAGTGGAGCTTGATTTTGCTTATTTACAGGAAGTAAGAAAATCGATGCCAATATTGAACAGTATAAGATCTGATTTGTATCTTCAATATCCGATTATTAAAAGCAAGAAATAAAAGCCCTTTTTTTGTTTAATTTAAAAAGATTTTATTTTTTTAAAGAAAAAATTGACAAAGATTTTTATGACTTCAGCGAAAAAATTAAAGTTGACAACAAAGCTGTGTTCTTGGAGACCCAACATTGCTATGCATGTGTCAATATTAAGCCCATAGTGCCAGGACGTAAAAATACATTTTTTTTGTATTTGATTTTCAATGGTCTATTAAGATGCCATGGTTATACCGAAACTTATTCGTCATAGAGTAGACGATATGACTAGTGAAGAGGCCATTGATTTGTTTCACACAGCTAAATATGTAGCGGCTAAGCTAGAGAGACATTTTAATGCAACATCGTTGAATTTCGGAATTCAAGATGGACCTGAGTCTGGTCAATCTGTTAAAGTAAATTTTTTTGATTATTTTCAATAAAAATGAAATCTTTTTCAAAAAGTTTACTAACACTTGAAAAAAAAATCAGTTTTTCAGACTTCTTTTAGCAAAATTAGTATCAAATAATTAGGAAAAAAATGTTTTTTTATTTTTTATGTCATTTTAACAAAAAAGTTGTATTTTGTTTAAAAAAACAAAAAAACTACAAAAAAAAATTCCAAAGCTTTGATAAAAATTCATTCATTTTCTGACAATTCTTTATATGTCCATACGGAATCATCCGGTCCCTTGACAGGCAAGATTCACCTTTTTTAACTTCATCAGAATGCAACAGATAAAAATCTAAAGGTAGCGAGCAATGAGCCAATTTTTATTGACCTATTCCTGATAACAATTGAGAATAACTTTATTTATCCTCTTCAATTTTTCAGAATAAATTTAAGCATCTTGGCAAACACCACCTAGAATGAGCTCTTGATTTTTTTACACAGTATCAAGATTTAATGGTATCCTTATTCCAATAATGTCATAATTGTTTTAAAAAATATCATCAAAAATTTTTAGTGAAAATGACTGGTAACTTATGCAACAATTAAATTTTCTTTAAGGAGCAAATTAAAAAAAAGATTACAAAAATGTTTAGTTCTTTTCCTCTATCTTTAAAATATATTAAATAAAAAGTTATCACAAACAATAATATTATTTTTTGATTAAAATTTTGGTTTAAAAAAGAAAAGATCAAATGCGTCTTTATAAATTATTGTCTAAATACTAAAAAAATTTCGATCTTCTTGTGTAAAATTAAAAAAAAATCGTTTTAATCTAATTATAAATTGAACAACAGCCTTATGAAAAAGTTTTCAGTAAAATAAGATTTTTTTCTTATTTCCTGTTTTATTTGATTAAAAAAGATTCTTCTAAATGCAAGAAGAAGAAAAAAAGAATTGCATTTTGATCTATAATCAGTTTAAATATTGATTTTTGAGTATTTTTTTAATTTTTGACAACAAATTTAAAGGAATTTAAATTCCGGATCAAAGCAACTCAAAACAAGTCGTTAAAGTTGTTATTTTAATTAAGTATTTGTAAAAAAATAACAAAGAATATATTGCGGATATAAAAAATGTTTCTATCATTCCCTTTTAAATGACCAGTTTAAATAAATTTTTAAAGAATAAATTACTAATTTTTATTATTTTTTGAAAAAAATTTTAAGAAACATCATGCATCGCTAATTTTTTTTTTCATTTAATTGAATCAATAGCTTTCTATAGAACAAGATTATAAATTATGACAGTACGAAAATTCATATTGTGATTGTGTGAATGTTTTTCAGTTGTATCTACCTAAATATACTGTAATTAAATTTTAAATTAATCTTTACTGTGAAACTAATTTCCACCCGAAAGGAAATAAGATGAAGAAGGAAATTTTTAAATTAAATTGTTCATTGATAGCTTTTATTTTAAAATCTCGATTTCTAAACATTTTAATTTTTAGCACGTGCATATGCATATTTTGCCGAGGCGAAAAGGTGACTTTGAAAAAGATGAGATTTACGACAAATTACGGGATCATGACAAAGATATGTCCACTGGACTAAGAACTATGGAAGAAATGGCACAAGAGGCCAATGAATTAAGAAAACTTTTTGGCTATTAAACTATCTTTATTTATACTTTTCAAACAAAATCTTAAATAAATCATTCACCTAGATATTTAGGTGCTCGTTTTTCTTTAAATGCAGTAAGTCCTTCAATACGATCTTTGGTTGAAATGAGTCTGGAGTAGCACAGTTCTTCTATTTTCAAGCCAGTGCGAATATCCACATGGGCCCCGGAATCAATAGCGCTTTTAGCCATTTGTACAGCAATCGGACCATTTTTTACAATTTCACTTGCTATTTGGAAGGCTTTTTTATATGCTGCATCTCCTTGATCGTTCTGCTTCTCACTGTAGTTTACTACACCGACTTTCAGCGCTTCATCGCCATCCAAAATTTTGCCAGTGTAAATCAACTCCTTTGCTCTGGATATGCCGATTAACTTGGTCAAGCGCTGGGTGCCACCTGCACCTGGAATTATGGCCAGTTTTGTCTCAACTAGACCCATTTTGGCTGACGAAGACGCTACTCGTATATCACAAGCCAATGCCATTTCTAGTCCCCCTCCAAGTGCGACTCCATCTATTGCTGCTATTATTGGCACCGGTAAACAGGATAATTCATCAAATAATTTTCTGGTTCTTGAAACAAAAGGTCCCACTTCTTCCTGCTGCATTTTTGCTCTTTCTTTTAAATCAGCACCTGCGCAAAAAACACCAGGAACCAAACTTCGAATAATTACACACCGGGCTTTTCTATCATAGCGAATGCTGTTGATAAAAACCTCAAACTATTAGAAGCTAGAATTACTTTTTTTTTTTTTTAAATAGAAATCCGGTGATCTTACTTCGAAGAGTAATTTCTTGCTCAGAGAATTTTTTCCAAGAGATCTGTTCAGCTGTAGTTCAACTATTCCTTCGCTTAAATGCTGAACAATTAACTCTGATTGTTCACTTCCTGTCGAGATTGATTTTTTGCTCGAAGTGCTAGGATAAGAAGATAAAATTGAGCTTTCGTTTTTTGTCTTGATTTTATTTTCTGTCAAAAATTTTGCTAAAACTAGGCTCCGGGTGGATATTTTGCGAGCTTCCAAATTTAACGCGCTAGTGGTAAATTTTGCCAAACTGTATCTAAGTTTAAACATTTTTAACACAAAAATTACGAATTAAAGAAAAAATTAGCTTCAAAATGTACAAGAATCATTAGTTTTTCTAAATCAAACTTAACTTTACTTTGATTTTAGCTTTTGATTTTTTTTTGGTAAATTAATTTTTTGTAAGAGATTAAAAGACCATCTTACAATTCGTATCTCAATAAATAATTTTGAGATCTAGAAATTTAGAAATTTGATACCAAATTCAATAAAGGCAATAAAAGAAAATATAAAATTTTAGCTCCTGGGACTTGTAGATTGTCTCTGGTTTTTAAGTTTGCTAATAAAAATGGGGATAAAGGTCACATGGGACCGGAAATAATTTTTCTCCACGATTATTGTTACCTAAAAACAAAAAAATCGTCTTTTAATATAAAAAAAATTTTCAAACAAACAGGCCCATAAATTAATTATACTTTTTTTGCAAATTAATTATTCAATTAATTTACTTAATTTTACTATGATAAATGTTTGATAAAATTTCAAAGTTCATTTATTCTTTATAATTCGAAGTGGGATTATTTTTATTATTTAGATTTTTAGTCATTTGCGTGTCAAATATACTAATTTTAGATTTAAGTCTCAATTTAATAGATTTTATTCTGAAAAATATTTCAATTAAAAAGGTAGTATGCGTAAAAGTTAATTTTCTTGATTAAAATTTCTCTCAATTTTTTATTTAAAAAGGCACTTAAAATATCAAAATTCAATAAATGATGCAAATGTGTATAATGGTATTTTGAATAATTAATAATTCACTTAATTAATTAAAACAGACATATATAGTGGTTTTAAAATCTTTAAAAATAATAAGATCATATTCAAAAGAATTTTAAACCTAAATTTTTGACACAAATTTTTTAAATAAAAAAAATGCTTGACAATCTAGCTTGTCTAGGCGAAAATCTTTAATTTTGATTAGACTTTTTTCAGTTATTTTTATATCGAAAGTGTTAAAGATTATTTTAAAAAATGTTTTAGAAGTTTTACCATTCAATTCAAAGTCTTTAAAATTTTCGCGTTTGCTTGAGCTTTTCTGTATGATTTTTAATGCACTACTTTTAAAATCAACATTCTAGGATATACTATGTTTTTAAACAGATATTTATTCTAGCAATTTATGTAAACTGTTTCTGAAATTTCTTCATTTATAAATACTATAGAAATCAACTATTGTAAATAATAAAGATATGTGTGTTTTATAGAAAGTAACCATTAATAGGCTTCGATTGATTAAAATTTTCAGAAGAATAATTTAAATGTCTGAAAAAAAAATCTTTCTAAATGTGTTTATTTGTGATGAAAAATAATATCAATAACAAAATTTTTCTATTCAAGTATCGTTCTAAATAATTTATTTAAAGAAAAAAAATTAATTATTTAAATGTATTGATGTTTTGCAAATGGTTTAATAATTTCCTTAAAAGATGGTTAATATATGCCCCTGGAAGAGAGATCGTCGATAAATTTTTAAATTTTGATAAATATTCATTTTGTTTCAAGAAAATTTTTAGAATCTTTTAAATCTATAGATTAGATAAATTTTCATGTTTGTGAGGAAAAAGAGTAGCTATTAAAAAATATACAGTTGAAAGCTTAATCGTTATTCGATAAATGCCAAATTTTATTCTGAAAATAATTAAAAAATAAATTAAATTTATTTACTTGGCTTTAAAAGTCAAAATATTCAAATAATTGAAAAAAAATATGTCAATTTTTTCATTCGATCTTGGAATTTAAGTAAAATTAAAATATTTCATTATCTAACTTAGTGGATTTGGTTTTTTAGGATCATAGTATCAATCGATCATTTTTAAGAAGTTTACGAAACTTTAAATTCCTAAGCTCTTTCGACAAAATAATTTAAAATTTTTTATTTTAATCCTTTAAATGCAAAACTGCCAATAACTAATAAAGATAATCGCAAGCTTTATTTTAAGATTTGGATTTTTGTTTTTGATATGATTTCAGATGATATTTTCGGAAATCTCAGGATTTAAACCAATTACTCTTTGAAATAAATTCACGGGAAGAAACGATAATTAGATTTTACATAAAAGAAATCTTTTCTAAAAAAAACATCTGTATGGATTATTTTATTATCCCAAAAATTCAAAGAGAATTTTAGCAATATTCCTAATTTTTTTAATGTTTTAGAATTTGAGTTTTTAATCTAGCTTTAAATGCTTCATTAAAATTCGAACCCTTCTTATTAAAGAGGAATATTAACTTTATTGATCTTGTTTTCGATAGTCAGAGAGAAAAATGTTAGCACTCTAGAAAATGTATCGTATATCAAAATTTTAACTAGATTCATTGGGGCAAGTTCATCAATATATCTTAATATTTAAACAAGCTTTCTAAATTAAAATTTAAATTATGAGCCATTTTTCTAACTGGAATTTTTTTAATATTTTCAAGATTGTTTCTTAATTCCCTTAATAGTTTTCATCTGTTCAAAAATAATTATTCTTAATAGTAAAGACATTTGTTCAAAATTTTTCTATCGATATAATTTTCAGCTATTTTTATTCAAATATTATAAGCTTTATTTGAATTTAACGGTTCAGATTTAATAACTAATATTTTTTAGGAAATAATTGCTATTTTAATAAAGGCTTTGGATAATATAAGATTTGAAAATACAGCCTTTTTAATTCACTAACTTAATTTATAAACTAAATAAATATAAATTCTTTTATTATTATTAGATTTTATTTAAAAACAAATGAGTTTTATATAAATTAAGGGCGAATATGTTCAAAAGCGAAACTTTTTTGCCAAATTCAAGCAGTGAACACTTTTTGAATTGGACCAAATTTAAAACAAAAATTAACTATGACAATTTTCAATCAAGAGAGATCGGAAATGGCTCAATGTTTTTTTGTATCATGTATTCAGTCATGTTTTTTTTTGGCTTATTTACAAATTTATTAGTTGTATTTGTTTTTCTTTTCAAAAAAGAGCTCAGACAGTATACCAATTATTTTTTCACTAATCTGAGTGTTGCCGATTTGTTGGTCATTATTGTATGCATACCTGTAGCCATATCTGATCTTTTGTCACCCGATGTCTGGAATTTTGGTTTGGTCTACTGCAAATTGTATTACTTTATTGAACATTGTGTTACCACAGTTTCATCGTTGACCATCATTTTCATTAGTTTGGAACGCTATTTTGCCATTTCTAGACCATTATCAGTAAGTTTTTTTTTATTTTAAACCATGTTTCAGAATATTTTAATAAGAACTTTTATTTCGTATCAATATTAATTCAAGTACTTAAATAAAAATCAATAAAATTTTTTGAGATTATTTGAATTAGTTATCGAATTAAGAAACTTTTTCATCTCTCAAATTATAAGAACTTCTAAGTATTTTGTCAAAATATTATTATTATTATCGTTTTAAGAGAAATGCGTTAATTAATAGTTAAATTTAGAACAGCTATACAGACACTGCTTGGAGAAATATTTTTTCCTTTTATTTAATTGAACCAAAAATTTTTACTAAAATATTTTTATTCCTATTTTGATATCTTAAATACCAAATGGTTTAGTTATTTGATGAATTAATAAAAAAAAATTATGACAGAAATTATTATAAAATTGTTTGATTTTAACTTTAAATAAAACAATCTATATTGTTTAAGTATGCATGAGAATTAAATAGAAAAAAGTTATTTTTAGCGTCAAAGAAATGTGGAAATATCTTTCAATATCTTTAAATATCTTTTAATATCAATGAATTGAATAACCTTATACAAGATTTAAACATTTATTCATATTTTAAGAAAATAAATTTTTGATTATTTTCCAATAAATTTTAAGCCTTTAAAATACTAAAATACCGATTTTAAGTTTTAAATCAAAAGTAATTATAAGTGATTTTTTTTGTTTAACATCAATCAAACTATTCATTAAAATTAAATTTAAGGTGAAAATTTTATTCAATGGTCAAAATTCTACTTTCACACTGGTCTCAATTTGGTTAGTGGCTTTGTTAGTTTCATCACCATTTTTGTTAATGACCGAGTATAGCTCTGTAGTCGAACAATGTTGGTTAAATCTGTCAAAAATAAAGCTTTTATACGTTTTAATATTCAATGTATTGTTTATCTTTTTACCTACTATATGTCTAGCATTTTTATACATTTATATTATCATCAACTTGCGTAAACATAACCTGTTTTTCAGCTCATCCAGTAGACAAAACGGTCTAAGAATACACTCAAAAAACTCAATCATGTTAAAGTCAAAGCTAAACAAGAATTTGGCTAGCTTATCAGAAGGTGAAAAATCAAAATTTATAAATAGAGACAGCATTTTGGAAAACAAAAAACTTGAACCTGGTAAAATGAAAACATCTACCTTTAAATGGAACAAAAAAAGGTCTCGTTCATGTTCTTTTTGTTTTTCGGGTACCAAAAATAACTATGACTGTAGATGCACTAAAAGTGAAGAATTGAACGTCAAAAATTCAAATTCATTCAACACTGATTTTGGTGTAAATCATTTACATACAATCAAAAATTTTAGCACAAAAAAATCCATCAATTCAAACCAAGTTATGCTCACCAGAATTAAATCATTCAAACACTCATATTCTTCTTATAACAAAATTAATTTTACTATAGTTATCTCGTTGATAACATTGATATTCTTTTGTTGTCAATTGCCCATTAGAATTTTTATACTTTGGTCTAATTTTAGACAATTTTATTCCCCGCCATTATTGATCAACAACTTGGACGCCAATGAAATTGATATCATAAACACTATTTCTGATTTAACTACTACAATTTATTTTTTCCACTGTATCTCAAACCCGGTTATTTACAATTTGTTGTCGGCAAAATTTCGTCATGCATTTCTCACTGTTGGAATTACCAAAGGCAATTGCGTTTGTCGACACCTAAAAAAATCAAATTTTATTAATTGACTCAATTTATTTATCATTTGAAAAATTAAATTTTCTAAATAAAATTTCTGTTATATTATTGTTTTTTTTTTAATTCAAAAAAAGCTTCGAAACAATTTTTTTTAATAATTTAGATTCTTTTTTAAGTTCAAGAAATTCAAAACTTAAGTGCTTTCTGAAATTCTAATTTTAGACTTTAAATTCGTGGCACAATGTAGAAAATTTTATATTTTTACATTTTCATATTTTTAGATTTTTTGTGCAATTTTTCATAGAATTTTTATTTTAAATTTTCGTAACAAAATAATTTAGACGAGTTTTTTTTTTATTTTCTAAAAAATTGCACCAAAAATTTTAAAATATGAAAATGTAAAAATTTAAAATTATTTTCATTTTGCCAAATTCGTAAACTACGTTCTAAATTTAATTTTTTCTTGTCAGTCTCAAAAAATTTTTTATACCTAGGTCCAAGGTGTTTAAAAATAACATAAAAATTGTAGTAGTTCTTTCAGACCCAAATTTTAATGATAAAAATGAAATATTTTTAAAAATTATATAAATTTTGAAAGATCATAAAATTTCTACGCTCAATTGTAAATTTTTATTTATGAAAAAGGGTGTGTAAATTATTTTATTGAAAAAAAGCCAAAAACAATGCTTTTTTCACTTGAATTGAATGTAGTTCCAGGGATCACTCAAGACGCACAAATTTTCTTTTAAAATAAACTAGCAAAAATTCTGAACAATCTTTGGTTTTACTTTTTTGAATTTTAGCTTTATTTTATATAAATTAAGTCTCAAAAGTATATAATTTGATTTAAATTTTGAATAAAATAATTAAATTTATAATTTTTTGAATATTTTAACTAAATTTTAAACCCAATATCATTAAAAATTATTTTTATGCTAACAAACTATATTTATCCGTTCTCTCACTAATCATCATGGGGTATTTTTATTTTTGGTATTTTTTATTCATTCAAAATGTTAGTTATTTTTAGACCTCTTTACAAGAGTTTTTTTTTAAATTAATATGAAATTTAGGGTTTAAAAGGACGTAGTTTATGAATTTAAAGTCAAAAAATAGATAGTACTTAAGTTTTGAATTTCTAAAATTTTACTCAAATTCGTTTGTAGAATAATCAAAAAATGATTAAAAGCTCTTAATTAAGATGGCCGAATAAAAAAGGAACTAGTACGAAAAAGACAACCTATTGATAAAAATTAGTGTTGGGCGGCCATCAATTTGGTGGTCGAACCGTAGGCAAAAAGAATTGCCAAAAATTTTATATCAAAAGGAAATGTCAAATTTTTTTTGAAAAAAATAATTTTTCTTGAAAAGGTTAAATTTTCGAAAATTTAAGACTGGCCGTACTTTTGGCCGTCCATCTATGATTTGGCCGGCCAAAATCACGGTCAAAAAATTTTTTGGCTGCATCAATGACCGTTTTTACGGTTCCAAACACTAATAAATATTAACTATATCAAAAATTTTTTTTTTCTTTCTTTCTCTTTTTTATATCTTAATTAGATAACTTTTTTTCTCTTTTTTTGTTGAATTTTTAATTAATTTTTCTTAGAAATTTTTATTATTTTTTTTTTGAACACTAAACAACAATTTTGTAAAAAGTTTTATACTTTTATTCTATTATTAACTTAAATAATTTGTTGACAGAGTCGCTTTTTTACACGACTCTGATAAAGTGGTCGATTAACGGCCTCAGCATGAGTATTAAATAAATAAATAAATAAAATAAATAAATATTAACTATAGTTTGAAAATTATTTAAAAAAATGTTATTTTAGATTAAGTTTTTTAAATTTTGATTTCAAAAGTTATACAAAATAATCTGAAATGATTAAAAAATATGAAACTATAAATGGATTATGAAAAAGCTTTCTATAAACTGTATTGTGAATTTCAAGTACAAAATGAACAAAATTTCTTCCTTTTTTGGTAAATTAAAATTAAAGATAATAAAATTTATTTTAAAAAATACTGCAATACATTAAAAATACATTTTTTTATATTAAATAATTTTTCTAAGGTTAAATAGGACAATAAAAAAACGTTAATAAGATTTAAATTGATTATTGATTTGATTTACCAAAAATAAAGAAAATAAAGATTTTATTTTAAGTAAAAAAGGTGCAACAAAATATTTTGCACTATATTGCAGTATTTTTTAAAATAAATTTTATTATCTTTAAATTTAATTTACCAAAAAAGGAAGAATTTTTGTTCATTTTGTACTTGAAATTCACAAAACCCTATTAACTCATTTATTGCTATTTAAACTGATTATCAATTATTCCTCTAGCTATTGATCAAGTTTTTTTGTGAATATTTGATCATACTTTCGACATGATCCAAGACAACTCATCAAAAGCTTGAATTATGATTCAAGTCGATAATCTTTTGACTAAAAATAGTTCGATAGCCACTTCATGTCAAAATTCAGACAGAAATGCCTGAAGGCAATATTTCTTTCTCAAATTTTCCCTAATATTTATTTGAATTTTTAATTAATTAATATATTAATTTTGTTAAATACAGATCACTTATTTTTTTAGACAAAAAAAATTCACTTTAATAATTTTATTTTAATGAAGTAAATACATTAAAACAAAATTTATTTTTTTATTTTAGACGTTTTAAATAGAACTCGAGTTCTTTGCCCTCCAAAATGTATCCATCAGCTCGGCCACATTGACCAGGAGACGAGCACAAACGAGCCATCAAACGACCAGCTTGGAAATACTCTTCTATCTTTGAATCAACTTTGCCAGTTTTCCTTCTCTCGATGTATTTTTGCATGGTTTTTTTAGAACGTTTCTTGTTCAATACAGCTTCTTCGGCTTCGGTCTTTAAAAAAAAAATTAATTTTTTTCAATTTGTTTTAAAAGTTTGCCCTCAGTTAGAGTTTGTCAGCTCTGAGATTTTGTTTTCATTTTATTCAAACCTATCATTTAAAGCATCATCGGGCAATTAAATAAAGCCTTTAATCTTACCAATTTGCTGCCCTTCTTTCTGCCCAATGGTAAAGCATAGTGAGCCTCGTACCACTGTCTGAATGGAGTGGCGTCAATTTGTACAATAGTGCTCTTGGTCAAAGTCTTTGTACGAACTAGCTCGTTATTGCTGGCATTGTAGACGACATCGATGATTCTGGTCTTTCTTGAAACGCCTTCTGAGCCCCACGAGAAGTTACCAGAGTCCAAACGAAGAGCTCTGTACTTTTTGTTTCCGCCTCTTGTACGGATAGTGTGGATGCGTTGAGTGCCCAATCTGGTGTTGGCAGCTGGTCTGCCCAACTCGAACTTCCTCTTCTTTCTTGGCTGGGGTCGTTTTCCACCCGTGGCACGACGCTTATGCCAATTATCTCTTGAAATACCTTAAAAAATTCCATTAGAACCCAAATAGATGTTTAGTTTTAATTCGGCTATTTTTTCTGGTGACCGCAAATCCTCAAAAATAACCACAATATTATTTAAAAATTTTAAACAGCATACCCATGACGGTCCTTTATAGAAAAATATCTAGTGTGCTAAAAAACTCTATATAACAAATAAAAAAAGCATGTTGAAAAAAATTAACAAAAGTGCAAGGTTGTATTCATTTTGGGTCTATAGAAAATTATTTTTTAAAATTTTTCATAAAAAATGTGTTCATTAAAAATTTAAGATAGGACTAAATTTTGGTATATATCTAGTTACTTTAGCAGTAAATAAGATTATTTGAGCCTATTTACCAAGGTTTATGCTCAAATATACCAAAAGAAAGAGTAAATGATGTCTTATCAAATAAGAGTCATCATTAAAATTAAAAATAAAATAACACACTGCAAATTGTTTCAATCGTATTCGAAGCTGTACTAATTGTTAAATTTTTTAGCTCTATTTATCGCTTTTTTTTAAATAAATAAAGTCTAAAATATATTTTTTTTTATTCAAATTATTACTAATAATTTAGAACAAAATCAAATTTAAAGATCAATTTTGTTCTAATTGAATTAATCAAATTATTGGGTTAGTGAAGTTGGAAGCATTTTTTATCTGGTGCAGAGAAATTTATTTAAAACTGTTTAAATTCCTATTAAAATATGATAACTTAACGAAATTTTACAATGTTTTAAATTTTAACAAAATTTGTTAATTATTGTTAAAAATATTTTTTTATACCAATATTATTTTTTGAAAAGTTATCAATATTTTATCTGAACCAAATTGTTCCCAACTTCACTCTCTCCAAATTATTAAAAGCTAATTAAAAATTTTCACATTCTTTAAAAATAATCGTTTAATATTAATCCATTGATATTAAATTAAATAATTTAAATGATTGATTTTCTTTTGTGAAAATAAACAAGGCAATGGAGTGCAAATTTTGCGCTTGTCCTTCGATGTTTTTATTTTCGATTTGTTTAATTCGGGCTCAAAATAAGGATAAATAAAATAAAAATAAAATAAATTAAAAACCATTTCTTAAATTTTAAAAAATCAATTTTGGTATGAATGCTACCAATCCTTTTTAAAAGAATGTTATAAATTTCAAAATAATTTGAAACTTTTTGTTTTATAAAAACCTCTTTTTTTGAACCTTTGTTTTGATTTCGTTGTATTCACTAGAAAATTAGCGATAATATTAATTAAAAAAAAAAATTTTTTAAATTTATATTTAGTTAATTCAAATATTATATTTAATTTTTTCTAATAAAAAAACTAAAAAATTTAAAAAAGAAAACCAACATTCAAATTTAAAAATATTCAATAACATTCATAAAAAAATGAGTTGTTTCTTCACTTGTATCTATTTTGTCATTATTTTATATTTTAAAATATTCATTTAGAATATCTCAGGCATAACATTAATAACATTTAATTTCCTCTTGGCTGTCGTCGATTTGGGCAGAGTTTTTATTTTTAGAAAAAAAAAGCCAATATCAAGACTAAAATTATCTATAAGTATATTAGAACACTTGCTTTTTTAATGAAAGATGTAAATTTCAATAGATAAATTCTTTCTGAAAATATTTTCCATACTCAATTTTATTTTCAAACCAAAAATCTCTCTTAAAAATCAAAGAAATCAAATCAAATAAAAAAATATTCTATTTATAGTTGGTGAGAGTCATAGTTTCAAACGAAAGATAGGACTCATAGTGTATATTTTCTTAACGCTCTCAGTCTAATCTACAAACTGATATGTCTAGATATTGTGAAAAAAAATCATTGACTAAATAGAGCAAAAAATTAGTTATCTTTCAGTATTGCTGAATTTAAGGGCATTGTGAATTTTGGAACAAGGAACAAAAACAAAAATCTTAAAACGAAATAACTTTTTTACTATGTTTTAAAATTGTTCTACAAAATGTATCAGCTGATAAAAACTTTGTACCACCCAAATAAAGTGTCTGCAAAAACTCTGCAAGTCTGCAAAGCACTAAATGTATTAGAAAATCATTAAAATAAAATTGCAGAGGCATTGCAGATACTTTATTTGGGTGGTACAAAGTTTTATCAGCTGATACATTTTGCAGATCAATTTTTTGACTCATAGTAAAAAAGTTAGGATTTTTTTTGTTGTTTGTTCCAAAATTGACAATGCCGAATTTATGAGTGCGAGTTTAACCCAACAGTCCCAATTTTTTTTTGCAAATTAAATCGAAAAAAAATTAATTTTTAGGCAATTTTTTTTTTGAATCATTTATATTATAAAAAATCTAATTTAAAAGAGAAATACAACTATGGCCGTGAAAAAATTTTAAAATATAATTTAATTAGAAAATAACTTTAAGAAAGTGTTTTACATCAAAATTTAAATAATAAATAGCAGTCATTTTTCTTAATAATTAATTTTCTTTTCAAAACAATTTATTTAATAATTTAAATAATCAATTCTTATATTTCTATTTATTTTTTGTTAAAATTTTTTATTGTAAAAAAAATCAAAAATTCAAATCAAAATTAACATTAGTTCAATATTCTCTATAACACATGCTAAAACAAAATTTTTACCAAAGTTTAAATATTTGAAAATTAGATTCTCTAAAATGCCCGAGTCAATCAATTTACTGCGGGAATTCGATGATACAATTATAAATAAATTACAAGAGTCTTATGGCAAAAGGACCAAAATTGATGATCTAAAAGGAATAACAATTTCACATGAACCATTCACTCATTGTGTCATTCAAAATCTGGTCTCTGATCCAAGTTTTGTTAACGAACTGAACTCTGAAATTCAGTCCAAGCTCAAATATCACAAAAAGAACAACGATCTTTACCAATTTCATCAAGTAAAACTAATAAATTTCCATCACTCGGTCTAAAAGCTATAATTTAAGACTCAAGATCTTGGCAAAAACAAATCCAAATATTTAAGCAAATTTAGAGACCAGTTTTTGTATGGACAATTTCTTGAATTTTTAAAAAAAATCACCAATATTAATTTGTCATCGACAAAAATCGATGTCACTTCTTCTAAATATGAATTTTCTGATTATCTGCTATGCCATGATGATAACATAAACCAAGACCAGCATGGGCGACGAATCGCCTTTATTTACTATCTTGTTCCTGAAGATTGGTGCGAAGATGGATCGGATGGCGGAAATTTAGATCTGTTCAGAGTGAATGAACATTTTGAGCCTGTCCAAATCGTCAAATCATTAATACCAAGACGGAATTCATTAGCTTTTTTTGAAGTATCAGACAGCTCATTTCATCAAGTAGCTGAAATTTTGTCGAAAAATAAGACCAGATTGTCCATCAATGGCTGGTTTCATGGTCCTGTGAATCCCAAGGCTAAAAAAAAAACAGAAATACCTACCGGATTAAACTCTTATGAATCAGTAGAGGTAAATTTTTATTTTAGAGTAAAATTTGGATTGAAAAAATTAAAATTATTTAGCCAGATATATTTTTTGAGTGGATTACTGAACGCTATCTAAAACCAATTAATCAAACAGGAATCCAAATGAAATTCTCATCAAGTTCAGAGATAAAATTGGATAAAATTTTTCATGTAAATATTTTTTTGGATTACTATTTTTTTATCACCAAAAAATTTACTATTAAAAAAAATTATTTATTAATTAAGTTCAATATATCTGTTAATATACAAATGTTGATTTTTAATTCTAATTTATGTTCTTGACGTACTGGTCTTTTGTCTTGGGTTTCCTCTCACGCTTCTTTATGAAAACCAATATTTTTAAAAACTTAAATCGATTTGGGCCAGTTAAGTCTAAACTATCGACTGCAACAATATATTTGTAAAATTTTCCTAATAAATTTTACTTTTATCAAATTTTTAAATATTATTAAATAATTTTTCAAATAATTTAAACATGTTTAGCTGCTTTATTACCATTTAACTTTATTTAACTTTACCCTCTTAATACATGAGTTTCAAACGTTTTATTGATTAAAAATTATTGATTTGAGAATTAAATCTAATTGTACAATAATTGTTATTAAAATATAAAGTAAGAATTGTCAGACATATCGTAAATTATATGACTAGTTATATGATTAAACAAGATAGAGACTAGTACTGAGACTGAGACTAGTAATTACATGTATTGAGTACATTAAATTTATCAAAATCAAATTTAAAATTCTTTATCACTTTCGAATACAATCATTTTATAGATGTTTGTTAGAGCATTAGTGACTTTTGATATTAAAGAATCTTTATAATATTAATTTTTAGAAATATAATTTTTTTTTGTTGAAAAAAAAACAGCAAGAAAAATAAAATTTTCCCATTTATTTAATAAATTTTTTTAAATCAATTTAAAGCAAGAAAAATATGAACAAATTAACAAAGCTGTTTTGTCCGAGAGCATAAAATGGTTAAAAAAAGGACCATACAATCGGCATAACTATGAAATTGCTGATATTCAATCTCTTCCTGAAATTGTTAAGGAATTATTAAGAGTTTTAACTTCTGATTTCATGGGTTTGACATTATCAAACATGACCGGACTAGCATTGCATCCGACTGTTCCGAAAACTAAATCAGATGAGACTGATTCCGATGAATATTCTGAAGATGATGATGATACGAATAGTGAACAAATCGAAAATGGTGATGAAGATGAATTTTCGGATTCAGACTCGGAAAATTCATCGGATTTATCCAACAATTCCCCTAATAAAAGGAAAATTAGTGAAAACGAAGATAATGATGGTTCTAAGCCATGTTGTAGCTCTTCGTTAAATAAAAAGGTGAGAACTGAGCAAGAAGAAAATTCAAATGGGAATGAAGGAAAGACAGAAAATTTCGAAATTAAAAATAATGAAGAAAAAGAATTCGGTGATCCTAAATATTATTGTGAAATCAGACGATGGAGACCTGGAAGCTACACATTGATCACAGATGATGATGACGAGATTAAGAAAGAAGCACTTGATTTAATGATTTATTTAGGCAGTCAAAATTGGAATATAAATTGTGGTGGAAATGTGAGCTACATTGCTCGAGATGAAGATACTGAAGTAATTAAAGAGAAGATTAAATTTTAAACTTGATTAATCATTTATTTCTAGTTGCTAACTGTTAACCCTGAGGACAATTGTGTAGCTTTGGTTTTTAGAGACAAAGAAACTTTAAAATTTACAAAATTTGTAAATTCCAGACTAGCTGAATCGATATCCAATGGATGTTTTTACGAAATTTGTATTGTTTATTATGAATAAATTTTTATTACTATTAAAATTTTCTCAATTAAAAAAAAAATATTAAATCAAATATTAGACACAGAAAAAAGATCTTTATTTTAAAATACTCAAACAAATTTAGTAAACAGGGCCCTCATCATCACCACCCAAGTCTTCGTCTCCATAAGTTTCTCCATTATCAAAATAATTATCGATATAATCATTTTCCTTAATAAAAAAAAAATGAATAATTTAATTAAAAAAGATATTATCAGATCACTTCTTCCACGTCTTCTTCGTCTCCTTCGATCTCTTCGTTTTCTTCTTCGCTGGCTGCTTCTTTCTTTTTTTCCTCGTCTTCTTCGGCCTCTTCTTTATCTTCTTCTTCATCTTTGGAAATTGTATCGACCAATTTATCAATATCATCATCTTCGTTCATTCGCTTTATCTTACTCTTGACCAAATTGGGCGCAACTTGTTTACGTTTGGGTTTTTTGCGATCCTTTTCGTAAAAATGTTTCAGCTCTTTTGGCAAACGAGACCAGTCAGGTTTAAATTTGCCAAAATCTTTTTTTTTTGATTTGGAAAAGCGATCTGAATAGCGTTCAATGGTGGTTTCAAAATCACCTTTTTTTGGAATACTATGGGTTGAATCAATGTAAAAAAACGATTGCTGAATCAAATTTCGGAATTTTTTTTTAATTTGGAGCTGCGTTTCAAAAAATCCATTTTTTTCCAAATTTAGAGGTCTAGACAATAAAGTCTATAAGATGAAATTTAGTTAATGATTAGTTCTTTTCAAAAATTTCCCTTACCGGATAAAGTGGAGGTGGCTGAAAAACATCCATTTTTTTTTATTTTTAAAATTCATTTTTTTAAATATTTAAATTAAATTTATTTAAAAAAAATAAACACACGTCTTTAGTTTTGTCTTATATTTTTTATTTAAAAAAATAGGATTTAACTAATGACTGAATTATCGGTTTGATATTTTTAAAAGTTCAACAAATTCCTAACACTAAATTATTTTTTGACCAGAAATTTTTACCAAAAATTTGCTTAAATAAAGATTTTCAATTTTGGATTCCTTATCAAAAATTTGATATTCAAAAAAAAAAAAAAAGAAGAATAAAGATGCTACGAAATGTTTAATTAAATATCAAAAATATTAAAATTAAAAATAAAAAATTAAAAAGAATATTTTTTCAAACAATTTTTTTTTCACTCTCTTTTATTTTAAATTTTCAATAGATCACATAGATAATATTTGATAGTAAACTTATTATTACCTGAAGCTAATGTTAAAGTCAATTTTTTAAGAGGAGATTAATATCAATACAGATTGGCAAAAGTTATGAAACAAAATATTTTTGTTATATAATTTGAATATTTTTGCAATATTGCAGCTATTTTTAAGTTCATGAATATGGACTGAATTTTGATGTATTTTTAAAAAGATTATTTTTGGAATTCAGGGACTATTTTAAGAGGAGCAGAACAACAAAGGCTTGAAAATATCAAATAGTGCTGTAAGTTAAAAAATGAGCAAAGAATCAAGAGAAAAAGATGACGAAAAAGTGGTCGAAGAAATACAGAAAATCATAAGCGGACATCAAAAATCAGTAATTTTTATTTAATTGAAAAGAATTAAATTTCAAAGATTAAAAGCTCGACATTTAGCCCGAAAAGGCGTTTACCTACGCTAAATCTCAAAAAGTTGGAAATCTTGATTGGAAAAATCCAGAGGAAGTTAAAGATTATCTGGAAAATTTATATGTAGAATATAGCTTTCAGTGTTTGAGTGAAAAATCGCCCGAAGGCTGTCATAGATTGGCAAACTTTCTTGAAAATATCCGCGGAGAATACTCCGAAGCAACAAAATTGTACAAAAAAAACTGTGACGAATTTGGATATGGGCGCAGTTGTTTAGTCTATGCCAAAAACAAATCTCTCGGAAGAGGTAAAAGCCTTTGGATTTATTTCTTAAAAGCTAAAAATTTCTTCAAAATCACCTAAGGTTGCACAAAAGATCTTCAAGAGGCCTGTACCTACAGTTTTTTGTCTTGTGATGAATACAAGCTAACAGAAGGATGTCTAAATGCCGGTATTTGTTTATCAGATGGTGTAGGTGCTTCTGTGGTAAATGTAAAGGAAGCAACGCCTTACTTAAATTTAGCTTGCGAAGACAAAAATCCTTATGCATGCCTAAAGCTTTTCAAAATTTATTTGGAAGGCTCTGGTAATGTAGAAAAAAATCTTCCGAAAGCATTCGAATATACTAAAAAAGCCTGTGACTCAAACGACCTTCTTGGCTGCCTAAATGCTTCTCTGATGCTTAGAAAAGGAGACGGCATCAAGAAGGATTTAGAACTTGCCGAACAGTATCGAAAAAGGGCTGACAATATTAGAAAAGATATTGAATCTTACAGAGAACATCATCCTGTTGTCTTTGGAGAGCAATATAAACATCAGCAAAAATAATTTTTTTTATTTTTAAAATAAATTTTAGTCTATTTATTTTAATTATTCAAAAAGAAACACCTATCGAATCAATTAATTATGACAAAAAATAATTTCTTTAAAAGTTAATTATTTACAGAATTTTAGTTGATTGATAAATTTTTAATTTCAACTAATTATTTAAATTTGAATTTTTCATTTTTTTTTTAATTTAAAAAAATAGCATTAGTTGCACTAAAGTAGACTCAACCTTGCTTTTCTAATTCATGAGTCTATCAAGAACAAATCCGATTAAGTAATTATGAAATTAGAAAAAAAAATACT
>QEOQ01000561.1:109164-137120 GCA_010279815.1 Brachionus plicatilis | reverse complement strand
GGTCCTAGCTTACTATAATCCAAAATTATCTGCACAACAACACTTAAAACAGTCCATCAATTACAAATTCCGATTCAAATCTAAATGAAACTTTATATTTAATCAAGTATCTATAATTTTCGACGGTTGGTAATAAAATTTTTAATAAGATAAATTTAAGACCAGAGTCTGAAAGCAGGACTGTGGGCAATTGAACAGAAATATTTGACTTTGTGAAACCAAGTGATGAAAACTACAAGATAGGCTACATGTCACCTGAAAATGAAATGAACAGAAATTTAAAAATATTGATTAGTGAAAAATTGTTATATACAAAACGAATTTGGTATCTACCATTTTTGGACAAAGCAAATATTTGCATTTGCTTGAAAAACAAACCACTCGGAGTAATTTTGAAATTTATCTTTTTTTATGCTAGAAAATATGAGAAATTTTCCAGAATTTTATAGTTTCCGGATCCATGGAAGCAGATGAGCTGGTTTTGTACAAATCCTCAGATAAGCCAAAAGTAATCGAGCATACCATTCATAGCACTGACAATTTATGGTTTTGGCTCAAAGATGACTCGGCAAACAAGTTCAAATCGTTAATTTTACTACTCGAATATTATGTAACCAGTAATCCAAAGTAATATTTTTTTTATTTATTATATAACTCGGCATTCAAAAAATTATTCCGAAATCAGCTACAAAAGGGGTTCTTATTTTCAAGACATTAAAACCACATTTATCTTGATTAAGAATTTCGGCTCAAAATTTGGATTTTTTCTTAGAAAAAATGCTTTATCAAATTGATTTATCATATGAGAATCATTAGGCACTCTTATTGAGCCTATAATTCTGGCTTGTAATCATCAATTCTAATTTGGCTACTTAAATATCGAAATTCTACTCTTCCTAAATATAATAATAATAAATACTTGGTTGAATAATTTATTTGGTTTAATTAAGCCTGAATACAATTAATCGGTAATCTCTCAGCCAAATTAAAATTTGGAGACCATTGCCTTTTATTTTTAAGATTATTGAGCGTATCAAATATTTTACTTTTGGTATGCTATTTTTAAATGTAGAAAATATAAAAATATTTATTGTTCAAATTAGTCCCACTTGATCGAGTTTAAAATGGGACTGCATTATCTAAAATTTCAGTTTTATTTTTTTGAAAATAATTTTCAATTCTATGCATGTAATTAATTTTTTTTTATTTTTTTTATTCATTTAAAAAAGGTTTAAATTGATGGATAATTTGCCATTTAGTTCTATGAAAAATTAAAAATAGGGTGCGGAGTAAATTAAGAAAAAAAATTTTGGCTATAAATTAAATTGATAAAAATTTAATTTAGACTAATTGAGCTTGAATGTTCCAATCTTCAGTTGCTGATCGGCATCAGTCTTGCTCCAAAGGTCAAAACCAAACAAAGACCGAGTATTTTAATTGTACGAAAAAATAAATCTTTATCTAAGGAAAATAAACGATAAGAAATAACTAAATTAAACCTTTGGTACATAGTTTATGCAGAGCCTTTTGGGGGTTATATTTATTTGTTTTTTTGGTAAATCGACACATCGAAACGCAACAATAAAGATCTGAAATCCGTGATTTAAGATAATATTTCAAAAATAACACTAATTCTATTTTATCTACAGGTTATCTTTTCTGTTTGTCTTAATGGTATCAGTTCATATCAATTAAAAATGGGCTTTACTTTTTTCAATTGACTTGTTGAGAGGCCTTTAGAGCCTTTTGTTCTATTTGATTGATACAAACAAATTTTGTGATTTGGAAAAATTGAGACCCTATTTTAAAATTGGCAAAACTATTAAAAGTGAATTAAATGAACCATATGGCAGAGATAATTTACGCTTTGTTTATTAGAAAAATATCTTATTTATGAATTTTTTTTCTTCAATATACTTGATAACTAGATTTTGTTTTAAAAAATTAAAGTTGCTGATTTCAGGCCTAGGTCATTAACTTAAGTATTGAAAGCAATTTTGACCTGAAATAACTAGGTTTTCAGTTAAAATACTTTTTAATCTAATTTTTTTTTGTAGATCTAAAAAATTCAAGCTCACTTTGCCAAACGCAATAGACGAAGCAAACAATTTTAAAATATTGAATTCATACTCTCTACTTGAGCAAGGTAAATGCATTTTATTTTATCCTTTAAGGCTCTAATGACACTTTGATAATCACTATAATTAAATATTTATTTTTTATGTCTCTGGTTAGTTTTACTCACATGTTAACTAGTTTGCTTAATTGGTCTTTACCACAATTTTTCGGGTACTTTGGGACTTATTTAATTTTAAAAATTAGAATTCTTAAAGGAATAAGCTTTCCGTCAAATTCAGTGGAAAAAGGCTAAAACTTTGGAAAAAATGACTCATCAAAAAATTAGTATTGGGCTTTAATTTCATTTATGGTTAAAAAATAAAATCTTATCCGATAAGATTGGCAATGAAAAAAATATGGAATTTTTACCCAAAATGAAATCAATAGATTGAGTTTACATTCATATTTCTTGAGGATGTGTAAAATCGTTTATGTAAAATAAATTAGAAAATAGAGATCTAAATTTTCTGGCTTTGAACAAAAATAGAAAAGATAAGAATTTTCAGACTGTGATAGCATATTCGATAATTTAATAAATAATAAACATATTTACAAAAAAAATGATTCAATTTTTTAGTTTAAAAAGTGAAAAGATTAAATTAATTTTTTTTCTAATATTTATTTAATTTATTAAAATAAAAATTGTATTAGCATGACAGCCTTGTCAGTGAAACTATTTTTTAAAACACAATAAAATACGATTATGAGAAACGAGAAGTAAGAAATAATTAAACAAAATATTTTTTTTAAATTCTCATCAAGTTCTGAGACAAAATTGATAAATTTTTCATGTAAATATTTTTTTGATCACCAAAAAATTTTCTATTAAAAAAAATTATTTATTAATTAAGCTCAATTTATCAGTTCAATATATATGTTAATGTAAAAAATGTTGTTTTTAATTCTAATTTATGTTCTTTACGTACTGGTCTTTTGCCTTGGGTTTCCTCCCACGCTTCTTAATGAAAACAAATATTTTTAAAAACTTAAATCAATTTGGATCAGTTTAGTCTAAACTACCGACTACTACAATATATTTTTAAAATTTTTTAAATATTAATAACTTTATTTAACTTTACCCTCTTAATACATGTATTGAGTACATTTAAATGATCAAAATCAAATTTAAAATTCTTAATCACTTTCGAATAAAATCATTTTATAAATGTTTATTAGAGCATAAGTAACTTTAGATATTTAAGAATTATTTTTATATTAAAAAATTTTTCATATTTTTATGCATGTAAATATATTTTAGAAACAATTTTTTTTGTTTAAAAAAAGTACAATTGTTAGAATAAGAAGTTTTCCCATTTTTAATCAATACCTCATTTGGTTCGCTATAAAATTCCAATATTTGAATTTTTCCATCTATAAATCTTTAAAAAAATTGTCCAATTTATCACAAATAATAATATTTACAATAAAAAATTATTTTATTTATTTTTTAAAAAAAATATAGAAAAAATAGATTGAAGGGATAGGAAAATTTTTGTTTTTCCAGTATTTTTTACAAACGTTTTTTACTTAAGTACTATAGTTCCAGTACAAAAACACCTGTAAATAATACCATTTTCTTGTGAGAAAATATTTTTCTAGATAAAAAATTATTGAAATTTTGTCATTTCAAATAAATTCATTAGTTTAAATATTTTTTAAATACTAGATCATATATTGGGATATATTTTAGAAATAAAATTAATTAATTAATTTTATAATTAAACTGATATGTAGATTTTTGGCAAGACAATTTTTACTACCGCCAGTTCAAAGACAGTTCAGACCGATTGAAAAAATCTGAAATTGACAATCGAACAGAAAAAAAGGACGCCCAGACCCTATTGCCTTTACCACAAAGCTTGACAAGTCTAGATAAGACAAAAAGTCTGGAAATATTCGAAAAATCAGAAGCAGAGGCCGAACCGACAGTCAAAAAGCGTTCAAAGCGTAAATTTCAGCGAATCTTTTACGATCCAAGATTTAACAGTTATCCTTCAGCCAGACCTTACTATTCAAACATTTTAAAATTTTTCAAAAACCCTAAAAAATCTTCAATAAACGCCTCTACCCCGGTGGATTTTGGCACCGAAAAATTGAGCAAAATATCCAATTTAATCAACCAAATTCAATTGGAAAAAAAAAGAAAAAACAATGAAGTGACTAGGACCGACTCGGTATTGAACAGTTTAACCAATTTATCCGGCACTCTATCCAACTCAAAGTCATCACACAACTTTGACACATTATCCATAAACAGTTGTCTTAGCTTTATGGACATGATAGACTCAAGCAAAAATCTGATCGAAACATATTCAACTGTGCCATTGCCACTACCAAGTCGGAGCAAAATAAAAATCGAAAATCGCCGAACCAACATTCTGACTCTGTACTCATCATCTCAAAACAACGAATACAGCGAACCATTTGATTTGATTGAGTCCAAAATAGAGGCCAAAAAGTGCCAGGATAATGACTCGGCATATTCAAGCTGCTACCAGTCAAATATGTCAAGTCCGAGGACAAACAAAGTCAAAGTTGTTTCGACTGAAGAGGAAACAATCAACGATTCAATGGAATCGTCGTGCTCCTCATCGGCCCAGCTCACCAATTCGGAATACGAATCGGTGAGAGATGTGCTGATCAGCAGCGAAAAAGACTTGTTCAAATCTACCATCACTGCCTTTGATATTTTGACAGAGCGGTGCTCCGAATTGATGGAGCTGTTCGACGCGGAAAATAGCGAGTCAAAAAAAACCCGCGAACTAAAGCGAAAATTTAGCAAATATCAGAAAACCAAGTGCCAAGAGTACCAACAAATTGATCCAAATAGACTGTCATCTTTTCTCAAACGCAATCTTTCGTTTGACTTGTACATGAAGTCGTCTAGCTTGCTATCAAGCTCAATATCTTTGTCGTCATCAAACATTCTAAGTGACAAATTTAATTCAATCAGAAATTTAATAGTCAAAATGTCCCAAAATGAAAAAAAAATATTTGGCAAAAATATCCAAGAGTTTATCAAGTGTACACTTGGCCTCAAGGAGCTAAATCCATTTTTGTTGATGAGCAATACGCGCCAATTCATGAATGGCATTAGAAACTATTTGCTAAAAAATGACTCGTCAAACTCGGAGCTCAGGGACCTGTTGGAAAAGGAGCAGGAAAAGCTGGGCGCCAACGAGCTCATACATGTGGACTCTTTGATCGAAGACTGTCTTCAATCGATCATTCTTCAGCCTTTAAAAGCAAAAATATACTATCTAATGGTCGACTGGTTCATATCAGACAATTCCATGATTTCCATCAAACACGGCATGAAGTTCATAGCTGAGCTGAGCTGCGGCCAAGTCTGCAAGTACCTAGATTTAGAGGAAAATGGTTTGCCAAATGAAAAGTGTCTGAAGCAGGTCAGAAATTATTACAATCGGATGCAGTGCGAGTATGCACCTTTTATCAAATTGAAATATATGATTTTTATCCTTGATGATTTGATCCATACTGTACCAGAGTGGACAGACTTTGAGCTTTTGGATGCTAGGAAATTATTTTGTATATTGGCTTATGTTTTCAGCAAATGCCGAATGTACGCGATTCAAATTGAAATTGAGTACATTTGGAACTTGGTCAACAACAATTTGCTATCTTGTGAAACTTTTTTTTACTTAACATTGGTAAGCTGTGTCTGTCAATCATTGGTGAAGGTAAATGTGAAAAAGTGCTTGGATTATGAGAGTTATTTGGCCGAGGTTTTGCATGAAAGTGGACATAAAATGAACAGAGGCTTTGTTCCTTTGAAAAGTGGAGTTAAATGCAAAAATTTAATTAACTTGATATCGGCAAAGTTTAAGGTATTAAATCCAAGTGAGTACGGTCTGTACGTGTTGCAAGATTCTGAGTTTATACCTGTTAGAGACGAAGAGAAAGTGTATGAATTTAGACTTGATAAAATTAGATCTAATCTCAAATTTAATCTTGTTTACAAGCGGAAAATGTCAAACATTTTGTGTTCTAAGTTTTTATAGAATTTTTTTTTAAATTTTAAAAATGCGTTTTTGAAGTTATTTAGAAATTGTTTTTCTAAACCAGAAAGTTAATTCGGAAAAATTTTGAGTTGAACCGAAAAAAAATTTTTAATAAAATTTTTAAGCAAATTTTTCATTCTTAGATTTTATTATTAAATGACCAATTCTAAAAATTCAAAATCCTCCTTGAAAACTAGTGAAAAATGACTCAACGAATTTTAACTATTATATACCGATGGCAAAATCGAAAAATGGAAAAAAGTCTTCGAATATTTCTATTCAAGATTAATAATTTTTCTGCTTTGTGATCGAAACATCAATTTTGAAACTGACAGATTTAATACCCTTATTTTTTAATTATTTAAAATAAAAAATGTTAGGTCTATTTTAATATATCTATATTTTAAAAAATTTTATAATGAATTTATATAAATAAATAAAGTTTTAATCAGTCTCTTGAGGTATGGACGAAAGTCTATCGATTAAGCTTGAATGTTAATAAAAAAAAACATTTTTTGTTCAAAATTATTGAATTTTTTTTATTATAAATTAAAAATATGCCTATCTTGAAAAGTTTTTTGCTTATACATTTATTCAGAAATTGTTCTTCTAAAATGGAAAGTTGATTGGGAAAAATTTTATGATTAGCTGATAAAAAATTTCATTCATTTTTAGCTTTTATTTAATAAATCTAGAAATCGTCAATTTTAATATTAATTAGGATATTTTTTTAAATTCTATGAAACTATTTAGATCATTTGTTATTAAGATTAATAAGAAAATAAAAAGATGATTTTTTATTATTAATATTGGGAGACATCGCTTTTTTAGATTTAAAAAAACTTGTTTGGGTAATGGACATCGTCTATGTGTAAAATGATAAATGAAGCATGAAAAAACAAGAAATTATATAAAAAAAATATGGGAAATTTTTTTTTAACTTGAAATAACCAAACAATGCTAAATACAGAAAATAAGTCCAAAAATCAAAATAAATTAGCTAATTATATCTGTTTTTTTTATTTATTTTAATTAAAATATTTTCAAATTTAAAAAAATTAATTAATCAAATTTTTTCCCAAAGAAAATTTTTGTTTTTTTTTTTATTCGATTTTAAATTTTGTAGAAGAATTAATTTAAAAAATTTTAAATTTCCATCTGTCAATTTACTTTTTTCCTTTTTTTCCTTTCTTGGCTTTTCCTTTTTTTTTGAAAAGTCCTTTTCTAAGCTTGAATCCACGCCAATAACTTTGTATAACAACCGCAGCCTTTATCTTTTTGTTCAAGCTTTCTTCTTCCATGCGTCTAATTCTTTCCTGTATGCGTCTTTCTTCCAAAATTTTCAAGTATTCTTCTTCAAGAGGTTTGAATTTTTCCTCCAATTCTTGTAGTTGTTTTTTTTCTTCTTCGTACAAGGTCTCTATTTCATCTATTTCGTTCTGTTTCTTAGTCATGTCGTCATCATATCTGGACAATAGGCCTTCTACATTTGTTTCATGCTTCCATTTTTCTTTTCTTAAAATTTGTTCTTGTTCCCTATGCTCGCGAACCAAATTCTGAAATTGCTGCTTCAAAAGATTCAATTCATTTTGAAGTTTTGACCTTAAAATTTAAATTTTCAAATTGTAACAAAAATCAAACTTGTTTTAAAGTCACCAAAATTAAACCAAAATACACTAAAAAAATTTAGTCAGTTCTAAATAAATTTTTTTAAATATTTAAAAAAGAAACTTAAAGCTATAGACTTGACTTGAATAAAAACGTGTGACTTAAAAACAACTTTGCTAAAAAATTTAATTTAAATTTCACTTTCTGCCATCACTAGCTTTCACTTCACTGGATTCCTGTTGTTCAGCATCCATTTTGGTTCTCTTGATTAAATCAGTGCTGAATTTTTCAACATTTTTTAAATCATTGTCCAACCTTCTTATTTGGTCATTTCGTACTTGAATTTCTTTTTCCTTATCTGCCATTGCGACGTCCAATTCATCCCTTAGTTTATTTATAAGCTCGTTGTTGGCTTTTTCTCTCAATAAAAGCTCTTTGAGATAGTCTAATTTCTCTTTTTGTTCATTTGGGGTGGTCAAGAGCCGTTCATTCATCAATTCTCTAAGTTCGTTCATCAAATCTTTATTTAAAAATTATTTTAATTTAAAAAAAAAATTAATTAACTACTTTTGAATTCAACTAGCTGGGGATTTTTACTCGTTTTACCGAATTCTAATTTAATGCTCTCAAAAAAAGAAGGTTTATTGTTCATCACTCTGATAATGTCTTTGCATGAGTTTTTGATTAAGTGTTCCAATGAATCTTTGGTTTGGGATGAAACAGTATCTTCGGCTTTGAATTGACCTCTATTAAAAGTGTCGATGAGGCGCTTGTGGTTTTGGAACATGGCTATTATTTTTTCCTCAACATTTGAGCTTCTTTCCTCTTCGTTAAAATTAACTCTGATTAGCTCTCGAATCTTGTTCTCATTGGAAATAATCACTGAAATGTAGTCGACAATTTCGATTTTTTTTATCAGTCGTTCTATGATGAACATGATGTGTTGGGACTCGGGAAGATTGAGCTTTTTGTTTGATGGTTCAAGAACTTTGAGAGGCTCGAGCTTGAATTTCTGGCGTCGAGTACCCATTACGCTTGTCGAACCCAGAGATGAGGTCATTTTTAATGGCTCAATTGAGTTTGTCAAATTCGCCAAAGCCATTTTCAGCAATTGTTTTATATTTTGGTGTAATTATAATTTAAAGTTTTGGTATATGAAAAATCTTGTTACCATGGTTACTAGTTGATTTGATAATTCTTTTGAAATATTAACTTGACAAAATTATTAATTAGTAACATTTACTTATTTATTTATAATAAAAAGACTTGGCGACATTTATGATATTGAAATATAGTAGAATTAAAACATTCAGAAAAATATTAATTACAACTTTATATTGTAAAGGTAAACTTTCAATTTGAATTTTTTTTTCATAGAAAATTTATCATAGAATAATTTTTTACTTAATAATAATCTCTAACAATTTTCATCAATAGAAAAATTGAAAAAATATATAAATTTTTACAAACAGCATCAGCGTACTGTAAAATCAAACAGCCATAACACATCACATACATTTTAATATGGTAGCTTTTTTTTTTGTTAATTTAGAATTTTAAATTTTTGTTTAAAAAAGGCCAGAGGTTGGAAGTTCCGATTTGGTTTAATCAAATCATACTATCATTTAATAAATTGAAAATAAAAATGAAAACAAGTTTTAGGCGCCAAAAATTAATCTGAATTTTATTTTTCAAAATTTCAATGTTTATTTCTTGGGCTTTTAATTTAAACAACTATAAATTAAAATGTAAATGAAAAAAAAGTTGCCATATATTTTGAAGATTCATTTGATTCATTCCATCATTCTAAAATCTTTTCTAAAAAACAATTAAATTTATTTAATTAAATTTAATTTTATCAATTTTTATATTTTAAAATTTTTCGATAAAAGGTTTTGTGAATTTCAGTACAAAAGAACAGAGCAAAGTGTAAAAAAATTAAATAACTTTTTTTCAAAAAGTTAAAAATTAATTCTGTGAATGCAGAATGGAGCAATATTCAAAGTTGCATCAACTGTAAAAGTCTACTAAATTTGCAGATTTCAGCAGAAATTAAATTTCAATATACTCGAGTGTAGTGCATTTTGCGGACATTTATTGCACTATGTTGCATTTACAGAATTAAGTTTAAACCTTTTGAAAAAAAGTTATTTTATTTTTTACATTTTTTTCTGTTCTTTTTATAATTTTGTACACAATTTCACAAAACTTCGATAAAATATTTTTCTATAAATAATGTCAAATTATTTTTATGAATAAAAAGATAGTTGATATTATTAAAAAAAAATCGTCACATTGATAATTACTAGAGTGAAATTTTTTGATAAATAATTTAATGTTGTAATTCTCTCAATAATTACAAAACCGAACCATGCCAATACTTAAGTCCTGAGTCACTGTGAAATGCTTTGAATTTTTAATGCATTTTAAACAAATCATGATGAAAAAGCACCATATTAAAGAACATTTTTTCCGGAATTATAATTTAATTTTTGTTTTTTTTCTATATACTTGTATTTTCTTTTATTTTCTCGATTATAAGTGGCTTTAACTTTAAAAAAATTTTTAAAAAATTCTTTTATTTATTTAATGAGAGACACTCAATGATATATTATAAATCTAGTATTTACCAAATTCAAAAATAAGCCCTGTAACAGACGATCTACCCATTTAGTTCCAAAATTTATCTTTAATTAAAATAAAGAATAGTACTATATAAAATTTTGTAAAAAAGTTGACTATTCAGATTAAGAATATTCTCCAATATATTATTAATAATTAAAATTTGAATTAAAAAATTTGTTGAGTAGAATTTTTATTAAAATTAAAGAGTTAATTTAAAATAGTAGAAAATTAGCCATTAATAGGCATAAGTAGCTGAGCCACATCTACCCTTGACCATATGTCTATGATTACATATTTTCTTATGTTCATCATAAACAAGATTCGATGGACATTTCATAATTGTACGCCTTCCATTTGAGCACATCTCGAATTTGTAGCAATCACCGGGAATCGGTTTCATTTCAGATGAATAACAATTAGCATCATACTGCTTTTTTACTTGATATTTTGGCTTTTCATATTTCATATTTTGATATTCATTTTTTGGTCCATATTCGTTTGTCTGGGGTTCCATGTATTTTTCATTTCCATAATCATCGTTAGAATTATATGTCTTTGGCATGTAGTTTTCCTTTTTTTCATATTCGCTGGGATATTGCACAATATGAGAATTTTTTGCATCAGGTTGAGTTTTATATGTCTTCATTGGATAATCATTGGCATATTTATTTCCATTCATATCTTTTGTTTCATATACACTTGGTACATAATCAAGTTCTTGTTTTTCATTTGCTTTATTATCCATTGAATTGTATCTATTGTATTCTTTAGGTGAATCGGCTTTATACGTTTCATAAGGTCTCATATTTTGCTTATTTTTTCCATCCATATTATAATCTTGGTCATTTTGCATTTTTTCATATGTTGGTTTGTATTGCTGTTGATAATTGCCCATATTTTGCTCTTGTTGGTAAACAGGCATTTTTTTGTTATAATCCATTGAATTATAAGAATTAGTATCTTTGTTATTATAGTGATTCATACCATTGTAATGACCACTACCATATTTGTTTTGATATTTAGTAGGTGCATACATATTAGTAACTTTTTTTTGATAATACACTGGTTTTTTTTGCTGTTGATAATTGCCCATATTTTGCTCTTGTTGGTATACTGGCATTTTTTTGTTATAATCCATTGAATTATAAGCATTAGTATCTTTTTTTTTGTACTGATTCATGCCATTGTAGTGACTACTATCATATTTGGTTTGATATTTAGTGGGTGCATACATGTTAGTAACTTTTTTTTGATAATACACTGGTTTTTGTTGCTTTTTCATTGTGTAGTCTTTGGTATCTTTTTTTGGTAGATAATTATTTGATGAATGTTGATACTGAGAGCTTGGTTTGGCATAAGTTTTTTGGTATGCTTTTTGGGTTTTAGCATAGATTGGTTTATATTGGTTTAGCATTGATGAGTAAACAGGCTTTTTGGAGGCATAAACCGATGACTTGTATGCATGCTTTGTTTGGGCATACATTGGCTTTGAATAGACTTGTTTGTGCGATGATGGATACACTTTGTGTGTCGATTGATAGTACTGGTGGTGGACTGGATTGGGACTGGCGTATTTAATTGTCTTCTTTACCTTGGACTCATAGGTTTTTCCATAGGATACCGAAGCATATTTTCCATTTGCTTTGTATGTCTTAGCATCAGTGTTGCCATAATGACTGGGCTGGTGAGTTCCTTCTATTGTCCAAGCGACACATACAATCAAAATTAAACTCAATTTGATCATTTTTTTTTCTAGTTTAGCTAAGCTGAAAATCTGGATGATTTTTGTCACTCTTAATTTCTTAATTTATAGTGAATATATGAGTTTATATTTGTTGGCTGATATCTGTGACATTTTTAGATGCTCTCTTAATATTCAAAAAATGAACTTTTAAATTAAGTTTAGATTGATTTAATTAATCATTATTAACAAGCTATGATGCCTTTTTTGAATGGGATCATAAAATTCGAAATAAAATTAAAAATCAAATTTTTTTGAAAAAGGGATGCTCTTGAGTTAAGTATAAAAATATATCATAAATTTTAATTTAAAAAAATTAAGTTCGACTGCGTTATTTGCTGATTTAAAAGAAAGTTTGTCTTTTAGTGTTGTAAAATTTAAATTTATATATATAAATATAATAATTTTTATTATTTACATAAAATTTAAAATAACTCGCAAAAATTTTGTTTCATCAAAACTAAGTTTTTTTTGTCAAATTAAATTGATCATGAGACTTCAATAATAAAGTAACGATTAAATTTCATAATATAATGATTAAATGATAGATAGATTTTTTTGAGTAATTTTTTTAGTAACTTAATTTTGGTAAGGATAAATGCTTTACTTTTGAAGAAATGTATTGTTAATAAATTATAAAAATTTTTTAAATTTCAAAAATTCAATTAAAATTTAGTTGAATTAGAATTATAGTCAAAATAAAAATCATATAAAATATAAAATATAGAATTTTTAAAAGATAACAATTTTTTTTATCAAATACTAATTAATAAAAATCATAAAAAATTTATTTAATTTAAAATTAAATTAAACTTTTCTTCATTAATTCAATTAATAAGTATTTTTGTATTGATAAAGTTAATCATGACAAGTAAAGCTACACATGATCTCCGCTATTCGACAAGAACATCTCATGGTTGCACACTCGTCACTACCATCTTAAAATAAAGCACTTGAAGAATTTTAAGATAAATGCGGCACAAAAGCTTGAGATTTTTCAAAAAATTAAAAACAAAATAATCATCTTCCCGATTTTGCTTTTAATTCAATTTATAGCGGAGGATCAATTATAAAGTTAAAAAAATAAAAAATTTTTTTAAAGCTTTAATGACGCATTAAATTAAATTTATGAAGCTTTAAAGATTTGATCTTACAGATTCAAGATTTTAAACACATTTTAAGAGTATTTGGTGCATGTAAAGATGTTTTAACATTGGCGAGATGGTGTTTGCATCAAATCCTTTTTTCGGTTTATGAGGAATATCAAATCAATCAAAAATTTTTACTGAAATAATAATTAAATCAGAAAATTTAAAATAAATAGAATTTTATGGTCAAATATAAGACATTTTGTTACATAAACTTTTTATTTCCAAATATCTAAGAAAGAAAAAATAAAAATTGAATTAAAATAAAAAAAACAAGAATATTCTTGTTAATAAATTTCCTCATTTTAAAATTTTTCATAAAATTTTATGAACAAATTTTTATAAATAATTAATTGCAGATCGAGATATTAAGACGGACTTTTTTATCATAAAACTTACTTTTGTTTTATTTTTTTTTTATTGTTTTAATTTTTAATTTTTACATTGAAATAAATAATAATAATTGCTACCTTCAAAATAAATCAGTTAAACAACAAGGGTATAGTGAATTTCAAATACAAATAGAACAAATATTCTTCATTTTTTGATTTATTAAAATTAAATTAAATGAAAAATAGTAGAAAAAATACTGCAACATAGTGCAACATACTTTGTTGTACCTTTTTTTCTTAAAATGAAATTTTTATTTTCTTTTTTTAGGTAAATCAAATCAATGATCTATTTAAATTTTATTGATTCTTAATTTTTTGTCATTTTTTACATAAGAAAAATTATTTTAGGTAAAAAACAGTATTTTTTTTTAATATTTTCATTTACTTTAATTTTAATTTATTAAAAAATTAAGAATTTTTCTTCAATTTGTATTTGAAAATGTACATAATTAAAAAAAAATTAACTTCATATACAATTACAATTTAATATCTAATAAACAGCATGGGTTTCTTCCTTACAGATCATGTGCAACAAACCTATTAGAGTTTATTGATAAAGCAACTTATGAATATGAAAAAGGCAAAAATGTTGACATTGTGTATACTGACTTCTCAAAAGCTTTTGATAAAGTTCCGCATGGAAAATTGATAATAAAACTTGAATCATATGGTAAAAATGGTAAACTTCTAGGCTGGATTGAGTCATTTTTGATTGGGCGGGTACAAAGAGTTGTCTTAGGTAATGACGCATCAAATTGGGAAGTTAAGCGGAGTGCCACAAGGATCCGTACTTGGTCCAATCTTGTTTATAATTTATATCAATGATCTCCTTGAGAGCTTCAACAGTTTCTTTCTTGGATATGCTGATGACTTAAAATTAATTGTTATCTCCGAATTCTCTGACGTAGGATCGTTAGAACTTCAGAAAGACCTCGATCTCCTAATGGAATGGACAGAAAAATGGTCAACAAATCTAAACCTGAACAAATGTAAAGCAATGTATTTAGGGATGAGAAAAGAAAAAGCCAAATACTTATTATCAAACCAAAATATATCTCATCTACTAGAGGAGATAACAGAAGTAAAGGATTTGGGTGTTTTTATTACAAATGATTTGAAATGGAATAAACAATGTACCGTGGCAGCTATGAAAGCTAACCAAATACTGGGTCAAATAAGAAATTCTTTTAAAAACCTTAGCCGAGAATCATTAAGACTTCTCTATACATCACTTGTGAGACCCATCTGGAGTATGCAGTAGGAACCTGGAGTTCGCATTTAAAAAAAAGACATTATAATTCTTGAAAAAGTGCAAAGAAGAGCGACAAAACTGATTGATTATACCAGAACCAAGTCTTATGAAGATAGATTGAAATACTTAAAGCTTATACTTGAAGATCGTCGTTTAAGAGGGGATTTAATTCAAATATACAAAATTTTAAAAAGTTTTGAAAAGGTATCTTTAACTAATGGAATCATTTTCGCTTGTAGTTTCAAAAGCCTAAGAAGACCACATGACGATAGACTGGTCCGAGAAATAAATCGCAGAGTCTCTTTAAGATATAATTTCTTAACAAATCGCTGCGTAAAATTATGGAATAGCTTATCAGTTAATGCTGTGAGTGCGCAAGCAATAAATAGCTTCAAAGCAGTCATTGACAATGAAGTTTTTGGAATGGTGAAAAGCAAAGTCTGCCAAAGCCTTAGTTTGTAAGGCTAAACGCTTTTGAGCGTTAGTTTAGATAGAAATATCTATACTGCAGATACTACTACTACTACTACTACTATGATTAAGTATTACAATTGTAATGATGAGGAAAATAGTAAGTATCATGGACCTCAAGCTTTGAAATTCATTTAGGCATTATTAATTCATTTAAAATTAAACGATAATCTTTAAATCTTAAGTTTTCTTAGCATATTCTGAAAGAGTCTGAGATACCATCACTGATGACAAAATGTTCATTTGACTCACTTTTGCACTTACCAGAGTTGTTTAAAAGTCATAAAGTCAAAGTCAAGTCAAAATACTTGAAAGATTATTTTTATAGGTCTTTTGCCGTTCCATGTAGTTAATTATGCGGCTAAATAAAATTAATTATTAAGGCGGCCATTTTAAAGTCTTTTCAAAGTCAGTGACTTGTCTTTGAAAAGACTTTAAAATGACTTTTTTTTCTGAATTTTGTGCAAGTCTGGGACCTACTTATATTACTTAAAGGTAAAGTAAAATTTAAATTAAAATGGTCTGTCAAAAGCTGAATATCTGCCTCAAAAGAATTAATTGATTTTGATGGGAAGAAAGTTACGTTTTGTTTATTGCACTCAAAAATACTAGATGATTGTGAATTAAATCTTATCGTCTCAATAGATGAAAGTTTAGAATAAAGATAAAGTTCATCCAATTTTAAATTCTTAAGATCTTTTAAGACCCCTAAGACATGTGGCATGTAGAGCTAAGATTGAACATTTTTCTAATTAAATTGTTTTGATTAGCATTTAATTATTAATCGTTGTTTTATTAAGTGTAAATATCGCTAGAAAATACATAAATTGTGGTAAACAATAAGTTTTACTAATTTCAGATATGTTTTGTTAACTTTCCTCAAGTAAGTTTCAAATGGTTCTAAAAATTGGAAAAATTTTGAAAATATTTGAAATTTTTTCTACGGTTTTTGCAGAATTTCAATAATTGATCAAATTCTATTACTGAATAATATTTATCAAAAATAAAAAAAGTCTTTCTTGGATTTTTTATTTCATAATTAAATGTTAAATAGATGGAAACAGAAAAAAGATCTTGAAATAATAACAAAAAAAAAAATTCAAATAATGGAGGTAGACTTGAAAAAAGACAACAAAAGTCCTCTCATCCAAAGTCATGGTTAAACTTTGATTTTTTGAGGAAACAGTCTGGGCTCAGGTGAAGGCGATGGTGACACTGATAGTGACGATATTGACGAAGAAGATGATTTGTATTGTTTAATCAAAGTTAAACCATTATGTTCAGACTTAAATTTTTTGGCACTAGAACTGGAACTAGCCGAGCTTAGAGATGAAATACTACTACCGGGAATACTCGAATCTGTTTCGTCATCATCAACTTTTCGCTTTTTTTCTTCACAGCCATTTTTTTCCCTCTTGATCTTTAGTACTTTTTTGACTTTTTTCAATCTACGCTTTAGTTTGGCATTTTTTGAATCGTTCTCAATCTTTTTTCTAATATTGGCAATAATTCTCTTTAGCTTTTTTCTGGTCATACTCCCATAGTCTTTTTTTCCTTTGGATTCTTTTTTTTCAATGGCTTTGATAACATTAGGCAAAACTGGTCCATAAATCCTAGGCTTTGGACAAGTCATGGTGATGTTTTTTTCAATTAATGAAGGTACTTTGGGACTCGGCTCAATAGCCGAGTCGTTTATCTTGCTGTAAAAAAGAATGTACGCGTGTTGAGCAAGGGCGTCACGAGCCTGGACTGCACTCACTCGCTGGTCATCAGCTTTGTACCACACATCATTAGGGCCACGAACATATGAAAAATAGTGTCCCGAGTGTGAAGTATAGCCAAGGTGAACAAGCACACCGTACAGCTTATAATTCAATTTCCTTAACGATTTTTCGTTAGAAGCCATTGAGCCCGTCTCGGGAACAAATGTTTTCATGTTCAGAGTTTCTGGATAAGAGACATAGTGTGACAATTTTCCGCCATGGGAAAAATCAAATCGCTTCAAGTGAATAACCAGGATGTTTGGTGCAGTTCGAATTGTGTATTTTTTGGTAGCACGTGTTTTTTTGCCACATTTGTCACATTTGTATGCGTTTTGGCCATCAAGCACTTCTTCCCGTAAAAAGTGCAGCATACCTTTGCGGATGTCTTGAGCATACTTCACATCAACTGGCCATGTGTTTGTGCTCTCAACAGTGTCCGAGGTTCGATCACAATTCGAACAGGTTACTTAAAATTTAATCTTATAAAATAATAATTGTGAAAAAAAATTTATCTTTTTATTTTTTGTCTATTCATAACAATAAACTTTTTTATCTAAATTATTAATAAATTTAAAATATCGTCCTTTAATTTTATGATCAAATTTATTTTACTATTTATTAAGGCATCTTGAAGTTGATGATCAATTCTAAATATTATTTCGATTCAAAAAATTTATCTTTAGATTTTAAAAAAAATCTTTGATTTAATTTAAATAATCTTAATGTAACATGATTAACATGTTATGTAGATATTATAAATTAAAAAAAATTTGAAAGAAAATTTTCTCAAAAATTTACTAATAATCAGTTAATGCAATTAAATATATTAAAAATCTTTATTTACAAAATTAAAAATCTTTATTTTGTTATTCTTGTTGAAATTTGCAACTATTTTTTTTTATTAAGCTAAAAAATTAAATTGCTTCATTTAAAAAAAATTAAATTAAAAAGCTAATGTATCAACTTTGATATACCAAAAGATTAATTTAAAAATAATGACTGAAAATACTGATTTAAAAATTTTCAAAGAAATCTCTGAGATTGGTTTGGTACTAAGCTAAAAAAATCAAAAAAAAAGAACTTAATTTGTATACTTTTAAAATAAAAGATTTTAGCTTTCTATCACTTTAGTTTTTTTAATATCCAAATACATAACAAAATAAAGATTTTTAATTTTGTCTTAATTTTAAATTAAAAATTTGGTGAACATTTTTTATTTTATGTGAACTACTTTGGTCACAAAATTTGTGAACAGAAATTTTGTGAACATAAAGTTCACATTTTAAGCAAGATACTCATGGTCACATTTTTTGGTGAACTTCTGTTCACATTTTGGGCAAGACCCGTAATAATTAAGATTATAAAAAAGCAAAATTTGATGATTTTTTTGATAAAATTTCACTTATTTTAAAATATTAAAGCATTAATAATCGAATAATTAACATTTTTTTCTATTTCTGTATTTTTTTCAATAAGAGCAATTTATCAATTAAAAAATAGCTTAATTGGCTATTTTTATTTTTTGACAAGCTATTTTATAAATTGACTATTTTAATTGATTTATTTTGAACTAGTCCCACATGTTTTGGTCCATCATAACTTAAGCTTTGGCATTTTTAATTCCAGGTTATTTAACTCTCAAAAACTTTTTTCATTTTTTTTATTTTTATTTCTTGATTTTATTTTACTTAACTTTTTAATTTTACTTAACTTAATTTTTATTTTTTTATTTTTATTCTGTACAGTTAAAAAATAAATAATAATAATATTTTGTTTTTAGTACCAAAATTCACAATGCCGTTTATCTTTTGATATCAATTTAAATAATTTTAATTGCTGTGTTGATTTTAAAAATAAAATAATTAAAAAAGTACATTTTCTCAATTGAAAAAATTGATTTTAAAAAATAAAATGTATCAACTAATTTTTGTGAAGTTTATTTTGAAATTTTTATTTCAAAAATATTGGTTGGAAAGACTAGAAAAAATCTTTTGATTGTTTTACTTATTTGGAATTAAATATTTATATTTCATTTTTAAATGTAATTTCAAAATAAAATAAAATAAAAAAGTCCAAGTCCGTACTTTTTTCACATTTTTTTTAAAATCTTAAGTCAGTTCTGATTTATCTTTTATATTTTTTTAAAATTGTACTTACTTCGGCTACAAAACTGAAAAGAAAATATATCATCCAGAATAGTGTTGGCTTTTTTCTTGCTCATAAGACTCAGTTTGTTCGGGATATTCAATGAAAATTTGATTGACTTAGCCATACTCTCAATGAGAGTGGTGAAAAATTCGGACGCATCCTCCTGAGTGCCCACTCCGAATACTGCCGATATTTCTATGCATAAACTCTAATTTATTAAATATTAAATAATTAGTTAAAATTACTTTTTATGTTGTAGCAAAGTGAATTGGGCTTGGCACAACCATTTGAATTGAATATGTCATAAATAATGCGTTCTACTTCGCATAGAGAGCAAAAACCTTTGATCTGGCGAAATTTGCACAAGGCCGAATGAGCCCGAGTGACCAACCACTGGCTTAGCGGAGGAGTATATGCAAGACATTGTAAAGTGGCATTTAAGTAACAGTTATTACCTAAATTGAGCAGGCCTGTTCCGTTCCTGCGAATTTTCGACCACTCTAAATCCATCTTATCTGAGACAACACTGGACGTGTTTAAATTGCTCAATGATTGGGACTTTTGTATCTGGCCGGTGTTGTTTAGCAGCTGATACTTCTTTTTCAAATAGTCCATGGGATTTTTGTCATATTTAACAAAGTCAATGACCGCCGCCGATTCATTGTACAACAATGAGTTGGCACTGGCATTAGACAGCGAAGTTTCGCTTATTGATTTTGTTTTGAGACCTGACTTGTTTTTTTTCGAGTTTAAATTTGAGGCTATGTAGTACTCACATAGAAGATCTGCATCGGCTGGCATTGCTGAAAATCTTTCTTTGTTTTTTATTACTCACTGTAAATGAGAGATATTGTGTGTTTAGCACATGTGTAAAATTTGATCTCGGATAAATATGCTAAATTTCATTTGTTAGTTGCCAAATTAACTTAACATTTTAGCAAAAATTTTTATTGATATAAAAGTTTGGAAATGCAAATTTTTGTGAACAAAAATTTAAAACTATTTTTTTTATTTATTTAAAAAATGCTCAATTTAAATCGATAATTGTTAATAAAATACAAGAGCCTAGCCAGACATTTTCAAAGAGGAGGGGGGCTCGAAGTGGAAAAATTTTTTTTAGCAAAATTAAATATTATTAGATGAAATTTAAAAAAAATAAATTATAAAATATTAAAGCAAATAAATTAACTAAATCTTATTTTTTTTTCAAAATTTACAATTCAAATGAATTTTTGATAAATAGAACTTTTTTAAGGGAAGCTCCGTCCTTTTAATTTTTGTATAGGTGGACTTGAGCACCTCTAGACCCTCTCTGTCTACCCGCTGATAAATTACCTGAAAATAATTTTATTTATAAAGATTATGCATTAAAACATTTATTAATACTAACGGGTGATCCGAATTTTTTTTGTAAAATTTTTGATCAAATTTCATTTTTCAATTTTTATCAATACATTTTAAATGAGCAATTAAATTTCAATGAATTTTTTAAAAATTACAATCCTTTTTCAATAATTTTAAAATGTTAAAAAATATAAAAATCTGCGATGAAATTTAATTACTGATTTAAAAATGTTCTGATAAAAATTGAGAAATGAAATTTGATCAGAAATTTTACTTTGCTAAATTTTTGGGCCCATGCTAAAATATCAATGGATAATCAGTTAAGGATAAATTTTTGCACACTTATTATCAAGGTCTTGTAGTTTTTAATTTTAAGTTTGTTTTCAGGTTGCTATACTATTACCAAGTTCTGGACATAATAACACACTTGGTGCATATTTATAATTTTGATTAAAAAATTTAAATATTCTTTTTCTCAAAGAATTTAGCTATACATAGTTTTTTCATTATTCATTCACATAGACTAAAAATTATCAAATTTTGAATTTTTTAAGTTGTCATTAAAAATACTGAAAAAATCGATTATATATTAATAAATTTTTATTGAAATATTTGATTCAAACCAAAATTTACAAAATAAAGAAACATAAAAGACAAATAAGATTCATATATTCCATCCGTTAATCCAAAAATTCCCTAGACCAAAAAAGCTACAATCATTAGTACAATCATTTATTGGTCAGATATTTTAAGATTTAAAAAATTTCAATTGCATAATTTATTTAAATTCGAAAACCTTAAAAAATAAGCTTTTAAAAATGTATTGGACATTTTATTTTCAAATTTTATTATTAAAAAAAGACACAAATAAAAGATATTCTCTGACATTTAAAAATGAATTTTAATATTTTTTAAAACTTTTATGTCGATTTTATTGATCAAATTTTAGATAGGATAGCTATATTCTTTGATCATAAAAGTAAAAACTAGAAGACCTTGATAATAAGTGTGTAAAATTTAGTTGAAAATAAAAAAAAAATTTAGAATTTAATTAGTTTTTTTAAATTTTTATTAGTTTAAACCTACAAAAATAAGATTTTTTTATTCGAATTAGTGTTGGCAATCGATTATCAATAATCGATTCAATAATCGACTAACTTTAAATCGACTATTTTTTTTTAGTCGACTATTCAATCGACTAATTTTTTTTAGTCGATTATTATTTTAGTCGACTATTAAATCGAATTATTTTTATTTTGCTTTAAATCTATAATTTTAAATCAATTAAAAACCTTTTTTATTAAAAAATAATATTTTTTGCCCTCCTAAATTTTAATTTCGAGATAAATTAGAAGTATTATAGTCATCTAGAAAAAATAATTCGATTTAGTAGTCGACTAAAATAATAATCGACTAAAAAAAATTAGTAGATTTAATAGTCGGCTAAAAAAATTTAATCGATTTAACAGTCAACTGAAAAAATTTAATCGATTTACTAGTCGATTAAAAAAATTGAGTCGATTTAAAAATCGATTAAGAACAATTAGTCGATTTAATAATCGATTAAAAAAAATTAGTTGATTTAAAAATCGACTGAAAAAGTTTAATCGATTTAATAGTCGACTAAAAAAAATTAATCGATTTAATAGTCGAATAAAAAAAATTAATCGATTTAATAATCGACTAAAAAAAATTGATCGATTTATTAAATTTGTCAATCGATTGGAGTCGATTGCCAACACTAATTCGAATCGAAACTGAATGGATCAAAGTAGAATTTATGATTATATTAATATTAATATTAAAATGTAAAAATATTAAATATCTTTGAGACCTTAGAATAATACAACGCAAATAACTCTGAATTAAATTTTTATTAATTAACCAACTAACTATAAAAATAATAAAATTATTCAATAAAAGATTAATTTTGAATTTTTAATTGGTACAAATTATTTTCGATAAACAATAAAAAAATCAGTGTTTCAAATTTATATACAGTGCTTTTATATGAGTTTCAGAATCGGCTAAATTACGTAAAATTACGTAATTTTACATTATTTTTAGTATATGCTTACTAACCTTTGTAACTATTACTTGACTTGACTTAAGACTTGTGACTTAAAAACAACTCTGGTTTCATCATATCTTTATTATTTTTATTATTTTACATTTCTTTTTAGAAATGGTTAATTTTAATTGAATTTAGTATTCCAAAATAAGATTTAACTTAAGGCCGAAATTGAATGTAAATACATTGGAACTTGTTTAAACCGCACTCGAAGGGACCCTTTAAGCACTTTGGGCTCTAGGCATTTACTCGATTATCCGTATGTTTCTATAAAGGAATTAATAAGACAACAATAAAGTGATGTTAGTTTTGCGCATTGTTAAGTGATAACCCGCTTTCGGCAAGCATATTCTATGTGAAATGGTTTGGATCTCCCTAATTCCGTTGAAGTGGTGAGGTTCAAGCAAGTTCAATTGTATTGCAAAATTGCTTGAGAAATTTTAACTTCCTCTATGGATGATGATAAAAAATTAGTAACTATTTTTATTACTTGAATAAGGGAGGTATTTAATCGATCTCTAAAATTACTTAATCGATCACTAATATTTTTCTATCTCTTATTTTACTAAATACCCTTAACTTATATTTATTAATCTGTCTCCTAAATTAAATAAAACAGCAACTAATTTTACTTAAATTATCTCTTATTTTTATTTATTAAATTGATTTAAAAAAATAAGAATTATAAAAAATTTCAAAAAATTTCAAATAAAATATGATATTTTCTTCTTTTTTTTTTTCTATTTCCTCCTCGATGTTATTTAGAATTTAGTTATTTAATACTATGCCCAGTGTTGGCAATCTCATCATGATTGTGTTGTTCCTTTGTTTTAAATAAAGCCACTGATAGATTTTCACTTTTATAAAGTAAATAAATTGCAGCTGCGCATTGAGGTTCTTTTCTCTTAACAAGGTTGCATCGATAATCAACTCTTAAACTGGCCTCAGTTTCACTCCTTTTCAGAGAAGACCAAATCTTTTCATTATCTAACCAGTCTTTGGATGCTTCTTGATCGTCGAATGTTCTCTCATAGATCCAGTTCTTCCTGGTTCTTTTCTTTTTATTGGATTCTTAAACCTCGTCTTCAGATTCTGATTCAGAAGGTACATAGTCATCAACTACTCGATACTCACTATCAGACATTTCAATACTTTGATAAAACTTAGATCACTTTAGATTATCTTCAAATATCCACAAAAAAAAACTCTCACAAGAGATAATTAAATTAAATCAAGAGATAATTTCAACTGTTCATTAATTAAGTTAAGAGCTATATTCATCATTATCATACTCATCTTCAGTAAATTTAGTGACTAAAAAACTCAGGATACATAAATATTTATTTTTAGAGACAGTTAATTAATCAAATTAATCGAATAAATAATATTATAGATAGAAAAAATAAAATAATATATTTTGTTAAGTGATCGTTTAAGTAATGTAAGAGATCGATTAATAATATCCCCTTGAATAATAGTGAAATTAATTTTTTCGGAGCATATAATTAAAAGTTTGCTAAAAGCAAAAAAAATGAAAAATCAACTAATTTTAAAAATTAGCCCTAACCCTAACACTATTTCAAGAAACTATTTAAAAAAATATGTCTGATTTCTTTCTTTAAAAAAGTCCAAGATTAGAAACACAATTAAAAAGATTCTTTAAAACAGAAAAACATCAACATCTTTGTGAAATTCAAGTTAGTATCTAAAGTTATTGAAATTGATTCCAAATCTAACGTCATAAAGGTCTTAAATTTAATTTTTCAGCTAAATTAATAATCTGATTGTTATGTTTTCTTTTGTGTTTCTTCTAATCGATTTTTTTGCTTCAAAAATTTTGTATTAGCAAATATATTGCTTTATCTTCTAGTAGTTTTAAATTCAGCGAAAAAGTTTTTTTACTTTTCCTTAACTCGGACATTAATGGTTAAAATTAATTAAAAATTTAAAACTAGAATTAAATTTAATATTTTTTAGAAATATCAATAAGTACCCAATATTTTTAATCGAAAATTCAGAGAGCAGCGAAACTCTTGTAAGGAACTTGGAAGAAGTCATTTACGTTGTTTTTGAAGAGGTCTTTTCTCAAGAGCAAATTTCTATAAAAATCAGATTTCAAGCCTGTTAAGCTTTTACTCTCGTCTTGATTCTATCCCATTCTTTGACATGTTGACTTTGGAAAAGATATTGGATAAACTTGATTATTCACTAGTTTGTGGATTGGATAAGCTATCCTACTCTCTTCTCAAACATGGTAATATCCCTTCACTTCGTGCTACTCTCTTAGAATTTTTCAATCATTTAGTATATCTAAACCATATCCCCTCTGGTTTGAATACCTCTATGATTAGTCCAATCTTAAAAGATCATTCAAAAAAATAACTCAGATTTGAATAATGTAAGACCGATTTCTGTATCGAACTGCTTAGCCCAAATCTTAGAAAAATTAATCCTTTTTAGCTCACCAGAGCTTTATAAAGTTAATAATAATCAATTCGGTTTTAAAAAGAAAACTTCATGTAATCATGCCTTCTTTGTAGTCAAAGAGACCATACTCAACTATGTCTCGAAGGGGTCGGGTGTCAAAGTTGCTTCCCTTGATGCGGAAAAAGCTTTTGACAAGGTTTGGAGAGATGGTTTATTCTTTAAGCTACTTCCAAGGATGAACTTTTGTCTTTGGGTACTCTTAAAAAAATACTATGACTCAGCTAAAGCTGTAGTATGTCTTGATGATAATATTTCGGAACTATTTCAGGTTGAATGTGGTGAAAAGCAGGGTGGGATTCTTATTTTTATTTATTTGTTTTCTGTACCGAGCTAGAGCTCCTTCAGAATAAGTTAAAAAAAATAATAAAAAAAAATAAAATAAAAATAAAATAAAATAAAAATAAAATTAAAGTTAATAAAATGAGATAAAAAAAAAGAATCGAAATAAAGTGAATAAGCTAAAAAAATGAAAGTTGAAAAGACATAAATAGGAATAGATAGTTACATGTTGCACATGTTTAAATAGTTCAAGTTTCAGGAAAAAAAGAAGAAATAGTAAGGTAGCAATTACACAATGGAGTTGGGTATTCAATATATCTTGATTCGAAACCTTCTTTGTATTCCTTCACCAGTCTTTCAACTAATGGAATAGAATGACTCAGTCCTGTCCCAACATATCTCTCACTCAATTCAAAAAGCCGATTCGAGACTGTTAGTAATTTTAGCTTATTAAAAGCCTCATGATGCACGATGTTGGAGGAAGTATCATATTTTAACTTAAGAATAGATCTGACTGCTGTATTCTGAATTGCTTGCAGTTTTTTGATATTATTTTCTGAAAATGAATTTAAGCAAGGAAAAGAATAATCTAAAATTGATCCGACTAAGGATTTATAAAGATTTCCTAGTGTGTTTTGATTAAGACCCCATTTTTTGTTTGACAATATCTTAATAATATTTAGCCTATTATTGCAGCGTTCTTTAATTTCGTCTACCAGTATATTAAGATTTAACTTAGAATCAAATTTAATACCAAGAAATTTGATTTCTTTTTGGCTCACTATTCTGTTTCCATAAATTTTTAAGTTTAGATTATCACTCTCTTTTTTGTACCTGGAAAAGACTACTGAACACGACTTTTCAACTGATATCTTCATTTTCCATTTAATAAGCCATTGTTCTAGTTCGTTGAGATATTTATTAATCTTATTTTCTAGGTTCCCCTTTTTGTTATAAATGAAGAATGTTACTAGATGATCTGCGAAAAGCAGAGAGTATTCATTATTTGTTTTGTTTCTTTTGGGGATGTCATTAATATATATACTAAATAAAAGAGGACTAATTACTGAGCCTTGAGGAACACCTGCAGTTATTTGATATTCTTCGCTCAGATGGTCATTCACATTTACCTTAAATGTCCTAGAGTCTAAAAAGGATCTAATCCAGTTAGTCAAGTAATGAGGTGGATTTATTTTAATCAATTTAAAAAGTAAATTTTCATGCCAAACCCTATCAAAGGCTTTAGAAATGCCAAAAAAAAGGCCGCTAACTCTTTTTTTTCTATTAAATGATTCCACAATTTTTTGAATTAAAAAGAAAAGATTATCTGCTGTTCGCCGGTGTTTCCTAAATCCAGATTGCTCCTGGATAAGGAGTGAATTTTGTTCCAAAAAATTGTATAATCTTGAATATACTATGCGTTCCAGTAGCTTTCCTAAACAACTCGTTATACTAATTGGGATCTTATCCCCTTTCCTTTTCAATATCTTTATAGACGATTTAATTGAAGAATGCTTAGAAAAGAATTTAGGTGGTATTTTTAATAATCTCAATATCTCAATAATTGTTTATGCTGATGACATAATCCTCATCAGTCCAGTTGACAGTCATCTTCAAATTTTACTTGATATCTGCAATAACTATGGTCTTAAATGGAGAATAAAATTTAACCCAATAAAATCTAAAATAATTACGTTTGGCCCTATCCTCTTTAACTGTGACTTCTTCTTGAGTGGTAAAAAGTTGAATATAGCTCCAAGTTTAGAGTATTTAGGATTCGTTATCGACTCCAATCTAGACTTTAACCCTTTTGCAATTGAAAAATTTAAACAAGTTCAGAAATCATTCTTCTCACCTTCTTTTTTGTTAAACAAGATGAGTCATATTTCCCCTTCTCTAAAGAGTTTCATTTACAAAACATTTTGCCTTTCCCAATTCACATATGGTCTTGAAAACTTAACTCTAGACTCAAAAACCCTCAAAGCTCTAAACATTAATCAAAACAACCTTGTTAGACAAATGTTTAATCTAAAATCTAATTGTCACATGTCTGAAATCCTAAAAGTTCTTAGACTCTTTAAAATTGATCAGCTCTATCTTTTTTCCAAGATGTCTTTTATCACTTCAATTGGGTTCAATCAGTTATCTTCTCAAATATTTAAGTACTTATGTTATAACATTTCCAACAGTTCTCCCCTTTCTTTTGGAAATGATCTCAAGCATTTGTTACAGTTCACTAATAAAAATCTTGACTCAATATTAGCAAATATTGGTCAGCTGAAGTTGGATCTTAAGCGGCAGTTCTACATTCGTGACGGCATCTCAGATTCAATAGAGCTTTGTTTGAATAACTTAAGATTTAAATTCTTTCAAAACCTTCTAAACGAACTAATCAAACCAAGATAGATCAGTTCACTTCTTCTGGTCCAAAGGAGTTTATAACATAAATTATATATTTTTCTTTTCTACTTTAGAATTGTACTTCTT
>QEOQ01000561.1:86805-103875 GCA_010279815.1 Brachionus plicatilis | reverse complement strand
AAATTAAGTTACTTGTTGATTAATTTTTTATGATTTTTCTTAATTTGTTTAAATAAATGAATTTCTAAAGCTTTGATTTGGTAGAAAACGAATTTATGCTTGAAATTGTACAAATTTTTTTAATAATCAATTCCATAAGAAATTTAATTTGAAATGTTTCAGCTATTCTCGATATAAATTTCATGTTAAAAATTAAAATCTTTTTTAGTAGGGTTATTCTTAAAATTGGTGAAATTTTTTTTAATTTTAAGCCATAGCTTCAAATTATCTTTCTTTAGTAAATCAGCTTTAGTTTTTAATTTAATGTACAGCTGAAAATATTTTATTTTAAGAAAAAAATATTTTTAATTTGGCTAAAAAAATTGATCACATACTTAGATCGAATTAAAATACATTTATATATCTTTTAAAGTTCGGCAAATAACTAAATTTATTAACGTCACGTCATGTAGTGTGTCATGTTTTATACATTATTTCTCAAAATCGTCCATGTGGTGTTAATTTAAATAAAAATGTAATGATAGTTAGTATCAAAATACTAAAAAATAAATCATTATCCAAACAAATTTGGAAAATATAGATTTAAAATTTATTAATTAAATATCAAGATTTGGGCGTATTAAATTTTATTTATTTATGGGCAGGTTCATAGAAAAAAATGAAAATTGTTCTAATTTTTTATAAGTACTCAATTAGGCTTAATTCTCAATTTTGAATTAAATAGTTAAAAGAGGTGAAATTTTATTTGAATATTTGTTCAACCCACAATAGTCTTAGGTAATTTAATCCTTTGACACGTAAAAAATGGTACCACCTCAAAAACCAAAGTTATTACACACATTTATTCATCGTTTGCTACCTGTGATTTTAAAATTTTGAAATTAAAAGTTGTTTGTATAATCAAAATAGCATTCAAAACAATAGCGTCAACCTAGTTTTTTATTGAGAGAAAATTTATAAAACATTATATTTTTTTAAGCACTGCGACATTGAAAAGATTAAAAAACGAAATTTAGCAATTTAAAAGGGACTTGTCGGAAGAACTGACAAGCTCAGGTAATACCTGAAATGTCGCAGAATTTTCAAAGTTACCATTGGCAAAGTCAACTATGTAGAATAATCTAGTAAAAAGGCGTGCTTTGTTTGTATAAAATGCTCTTAATCTTTATTTCAAAAATGAAAAATTTTTTAAAAACATTAACAATTAATTCAGTTAAGTAAACTTAGAAACAGTGTAAATTAAAAACATGAGAAATTAATGCTTAAATGATGATTTCATTCCCATTCGGTTCTAAGTAAAAAAAAATGAATTTTAAAATCTACCATTAAAATTTTTTCTTAAAAAATGACTCTTAGTTTCTTTTAACTCATCTCTTACAACTTGCAATCCATGTGCTAAATTTTTTTTTATTTTAAAATTTAAATTTTTTTTTAATTCTAATTTAAAATTTTCTAAAATTTTAGAATGAGAATTAATAGAATACTTATATTGATCTCTGCATTTTTTATCTATTTTTTAAACGACATTGAATGCGCCAAAATTCCTCAAAAAAGAGATATTTTCGCGAGTTTGTTTATTTCAACCGGAACACTTTGGTGCGGAAAGGGCAATATTGCTGAAAATTGTGATCAACTTGGTGAGTATAAAAAGACCGATGACTGCTGTCGTGAACACGACTCGTGTCCCTACACATTTTCAAGTGATATGAGTCAAAATTTCAATGGATATACTTCCCACTATTTATCCACAATTTCTCATTGTGAATGTGATGTGATGTAATTTTCACAAAAACTTAACACGCCTTTTTTTCTTAATTTTTAATTTTTAAAGTTTTTCACAGTGTTTGCACGATACGCCCTATAAACCTCATTCATATGAGGTTTGGGAATCGTTTTTGTCTCTTCATGTTAAGTGTTTCTCTTATCTACCATGTAGTGACTCGGATGAGCATCAGAATATTTGGCAAAATGTTGGACAGAGAGATTTGGGCGAGTGTGTGAATGGATCCAGAATAATGGTATTTGATTCCATTATGGACTATTCTGATTTTATCGTGGACCTCAAGCTAAAACAAAAATTAGAAATGAATAAACGATTGATCACAGATAAAGATCAATATATGCCTCCAAATAAAAAAAAATATAAATGTGCCCATTCTTTTCCTAATTATCCGGAAAAAATATCAGCTAACTTCGAATCCGAATTTTTGAAAGGAGATGCAGATTTTGAATTTTTAAAGAAAAAGTCAAATGCTCAGAGTAAAGTTGAACTTTTTAATGAAATATTAAGTGTAATTAGCTCACCAGTCTATGTGTCACAAGCTAGTCCAACCATGCCAACAACAACTTCTACAACAACAACTTCTACAACAACAACTATTACTGCAACCACAAGTGTCAAAACTCACAAAAATGAACCAAAGACAATATTTTTGTACAATATAATTGTTCCGATGGTCGTTATTTTAGCAATTTTTGTATTCTTAAAGGTTTTAATTAATGTCTATGATAAAGACAATTTGTAATAAACGAATCTCAAATATTTTTTTTTGATCTTTTATTACTAATACCGGTATTATGAATTTTTATCCGAAATTTTGTAAACGATTATTCTATTTTTTTAATTAAAAAGAAGTATAAAAATTTTTAAATAAAAAAATTTATCTAAATATTTGCTTTTAATTAAGAAAAAAGAAATATTTGTATGTCTTCTAGATCAAATTTTTACAATTTACGTTAATTAAATTAGAATTTATGTTTAAAATGTTTCTAGTCATACACCTTTCAGTCGTATTAAAATGAAACTATTTTTGTTTTTATAAACCAGGTTTCAATACTCTTTAAAATTCAAATTTTAATAATATATTGAATTAATGAGACTCAAACATTTTTTTGTTGATGACTTGGCAAACTTAATTTTAAACAGAATTTTTCTATATTTTACACGTATATTAAAATTAAATTTTGTTCTAATGATTTTAAAGATGACAAAAAAATTCATTATTATTTATTTAAAGGATTTACAACCAAAGCTCACAATTCTTAAAAATAAAGTTTTTAATATTTATTCGATTTTTAGATCTAAATTAAATTAAAAAAAAATAAAAAATATATTTCACAATTGATTTTTTTTTATTTAATGTTAAAAATAATCATTCAGAATTTTTGCTGAGTAAATCTCGTTCTAGATCAAAAGCGAACTTGTCGTCGAAAGAATCATCAGAATCAATGGGACCTGAAGTTTCTGATTCAGTATCGGTTTGTTCTTTATCACTCTTCTCTTCATCCGACTGCTCAATATCTGTCGAACTATCGCTCAATTCTTCATTTACTTCTTTGTCCATCAGACTAAATAATTCCTCATTTATCAATTCTTTGGTAGATATTTCGGCCTGTCCATCTGATTTAGTTCTTTTAAGTTTTGCTTCAACACTTTGAACCTCGGAAATACTTTTTAAATTTTTATTAGTACTCGAATACTTTTGGTGCATATTGTATTCATGATGAAAAAGGCAATTCTTATAGTCATAGTCTTTGGTCAATTTGTATGATTCTTCATCACATGGTATCCATTTATAATTACAGTTTATTAACCATTCAGGAGTGACAACTTTTATGGAAATTTTTGACTTCAGAGCATCATGTACTTTGCTGGTTCCATACTTGGCTGCGACTAGATGAGTGGTAAATTTCTTAGATTTTTGATTGTCCGATGACTCGTCGGACCTAGTGGCCCCACTGCAGCTGCTTCTAGAGTCGTTTTCATCAAAATTATACTCCAATTCGGTGTTTTTGTTATCTTTGGGCTCCAACTCGGACTCATCCTCGGCAAGAATTAAATTTTCATTAACTTGTGCTCCTAGACTTGTTGCCATTAGATAACATCTCTGCTTGCGCAAATCATAACCTGTGGGTACTACTCCACTAAATGTTATGACACAATTTTCCAGCACTTTAGCTTTGATCAAAGGTAGAACTTTTTTTACATCAGGTAAATCGGACTCGTCTATTTCTACATCTTCGTTTATAGGATTTTCGTGTTTATTCAGTCTTGACTCATAAATTCTATAGTATTCGTCATGCACTTTACGCAATATGTTTTCCAAGTGAACCAAATAGTCGTCCGTGTCCTTTTGGTCAATGTCTGGCGGTTTTTCCACACTTTCTTTGGTCTGTTCACTTGATGTTCCACTTTCTTCTATTTTCCTCTTTTTGGCCACATTGAACAACGCTGGATCGTTAATGTCGCCAGTGTTCTTAAAGAAAACATATGGCTGGACACAAATAAGGTTTCTGGCGTAGTTCCACACTTCTTCTCTGTCATCTATAATGCATACCATGAGATCACCGCGCGGAAATAAAGAGCGCAAATTGTCCGATTTTGAAATTCGGTTAAATATTTCATTTCGGGACAAAATTCGGTCGTGGAAAAAACGCCGCTCTGGATCCATTAAACTGGCTATTTTGTGGGCGTAATTTCTCTCACCAAAGGTCACTATATGAAGCTCGTACAATTTGGACATTTCTTGCAGAAAATGTAGGCAACCTGGACGAAATTTTGTGTGATACCAAAAATTTCTCTGTAGCTCATAGTGGTGAACATCCTAGAAAAAAAATTTATTTAATTTTAAATAATTATATAAATAAATAAAAAAATAAATTCAATTTTTTAATTTACTTTTATATCTGGATTGACGTGTTCATGGGTGGTGTGGATTAGAGTGTGGTCCAAATCGGCGAGAAGAACTAGTCTGCGATTTTTGACCAAATGGATCAAATCTTTTTTGGCAATGTCATGAGCTACGGACTGGTCAACTTTGAGTGTTGGATCAATTGAGACCATTCGGAATGATTCATTCTTAGGGGTGATTTTTTTTGTCTTTTGGATCTCTCTAAAAAGCTATCATTTTATAAATTTTATTCAAATCAGATAAATTTAATTAAAGTAAAAATTACTTTATTCTCAAATCTTCTCCGCACACAGCACACATGTCATTCGACATGACCGGGTGAGTACATTTTTCGTATGTTAATAAATCAGTTCTGAAAAAAAATATTAAATATTCAATTAATTAATTTTTTTAAATAAAATTTAAAATACTCTGTGTTAATGAGTTGTCCAGAAGTAAATGAAAAAATTTCTTTTACAGTAATGCCATTCAAAGTTGACTTGTATTTTTCGGTTTTTGTTTTTCCATCTTGTTCATATTCATATGTAAAAATTACCGAACCAACTGATAAAACCGAATTTATCTTCACGTTCCACTGTTTGAAATGGATTACGGCCGAATCAGCTTTTATATTTTCAGCTTTGAGGGTGAACATTGCATTAGACTGTGATTTCACTTTCTCAATTTAATTATATATCTTATTTTAGACTTGATTTAGAGTTTTTTTTTTCAAAATTAGAATTTAAAAAAAATATGATATTAAATTTGCTTGTAAAAACAAATTAACAAATTTTAGTCTTTATTTTTATAAAAACTTGTGTAAGTTTTAATCTGCCACGACAATAATTAGAAATTTTTTGATATTTCGGATAGTTCTGAGATCAAATTTTTCGCTAAATTATCAATAACATTTTTTATGACTAAAATTTAATTTATCAAAATTAAAATTTAACTAAAATTCAAATTTTTAATATCTTAGAAAATACATGCTAATATGTTCTTTGATATTTAAAAAGTCAAGTAAGTTAAAGATATGATATTTTTTTTAAAAAACTTAATGGAATTAATTATTTTATTGAAAAAGAATTGGCTTCAGCTAAAAAATAATAAAAAGCTATTCGCATAGGTATTGGTATATATATGGTTAATTTGGTCACCAGCTGGTTATACTTTTTATTTAGAAAATGATTAAATAAATTTTATTAACGATTGTTTACAGAGTTAAATGAATAATTAAAATTAAAATTTTTTTAAAGTAATTTTATAAAATTTATTTTAATGTTTTTTCCATATTTTGTTGCCAAAAATTATTTTTAAACAACAAGTCAAATCAAATTTTGCGTTTATTTGACTAAAAAGAAGGGAAAATTCCATTTTATAACTTCTTTGAATCACCCCCATAATAAAAAGTAAATAAAGATTCTCAAATTGAAAATTAAAAAGAAAATTTTAAATAAAATTTGGTAAACAGTAACAACTTGAATCGATTCAAAAGCTTTTTTATAAAAAATTTTATTTATTTATTTCTTCTAAAAGATTAAAAAATATAGAAAAAAATCTTCTAAAAAATTACAATTTTTTTTTGTTCAAATGTCTTTATTAGACATTTGAACATTTGATACCGATTTTTATACTTAAATATTTATATTTTAGCACCTATTAATCAATATTTTTAAGGCTAAATAATAAAATTAATTTAAATTCAATTTTTTTGATTAAGAAATTTATCATCAAAGTCGTAGTAAAATTCTTCATCAACCACCCATAAAATTTTCCCTAGTATTAAAGTAATAAACAAAGCAATAATCGAACCAAGAACTAGACCACCGACGACATCACTTCCCCTGTGATGATAATCGCTAATTCTGCTAATTGAAGTAACAAACGAGGCTATAAAAGCAGCTAATTGAATAAGAGCTTTTATGTAGCGGAATCGTACAAGAAAAAGTCGAGCCTCAAGGTAAATTATTAAAAAAAGCATTGTGTAAGCTGAAAAACTAGCATGTCCTGAAGGAAAACTGAGTCGAGCTTCTTCAATGTCTCCTGCATCCCCGGTGCAAAAATTTCCGCCAGTGCTAATCGAGTTATAGATAGTACCAGTTAAACCATTTGTGACACAATCAATTTGGCTTAAATTTGGTTTGCAAACATCCAAAAAGTGAGGCCTCAGCCGCCCTGGAAAAAAAATTTATACTCAATTTTTGAATTTAAAATAAAAAATACCAATCCAGCGTTTGCCAATTTCTGTCAGTAACAATACAATGCTTACTCCGAATATAAAAAGAGATATTGAATGGAATAAGTATATGCCCAAGCTTCTCAATCTAGAATAAAAAGGCTGTTGATTTTTGTTCTGAAACGGAAATATTTTTGCATTTAGCAATTCCACAAATATAATAAAAACCAAAGGTCCTAATACTCCATAAATGCCAACAACCCAAAACTTGACTGTGTCGCTTTTGTATGGAAAAGAAATGTCACTCATATCACATGTGAAATATCTGATCTTTGGATCCTTTTAAATTTTAAATATTTAAACACTTCATTGAAATTAAAGAAACTCTTGAAAAAAATTTATTCTTAAAAATTTAAAAAATTTAAATTTATAATGAAAATCATAGCAATTCAAAGAAGGTAATATTTTATTGGATTTTTTAACTCTTTAAATTTTTTGTGTGCTTTCGATATATTTTCTAAAGTTCAAAAAATTCAAAACTTAAGTGCGATCTTAATTTCTAATTTTTGACTTTAAATTCGTAAATCCTTTAAAACTCTAAGTTTCATTTTTTTGTAAGTCTCAAAAATAACTAACCCTTTAAAAAGTTGTAGTTCTTTCAGACCTTAGTTTTCAATCATAAATTTGAAAATTTTTTTTTTTAATTTTATAAATTCTGAAACATCATGACATTTCTACACTCAAGTGTAAATTTTTATTTATATAAAAGGATGTGTCAATTTTTTCTATTGAAAAAAAGCAAAAAAAAATTCTTTTTATTTACTTGAATTGTATTTAATTCCAGAGATCACTTAAGACACACAAAATTTTGTTTTAAATAAACTAGAAAAAATTCTATTTTATATAAATAAAGTCTCAAAAACATATAATTTGATTTATTTTTTGAAAATAATAATTATATTGATAATTTTTTGAATTTTTTAATTAGATATTTAACTCAATCTCATTAAAAATTATTACATATAATTTTAAAAAATATTTCAAATTTATCATTGAAAACCTAGGTCTGAAAGAACTACAACTTTTTAAAGGGTTAGTTATTTTTAGACCCCTAGGTATAAATTCTTAAGTTTTGAATTGCTCAAACTTAACAATAATTGTCAGAACATTATTCAAAGGGAATACAGTGGTGTTCCGGATTTGATCGTAAATTTACCATATGATACGTAAAATATGGAAAAATACAAAATCCGGAACACCACTGTATAATTTTAAAGAAACAGACTTTTTAGATAATCCGGCAAACTCCGCATAATAATTGAGGTATTCTCGTACTCTCGCGAAGTTCCTCCCACCAGGATCGGTGATCAAGAGAGAGTATGAGAGCTCCTTGACGAATTTAGAAGCTGCTTGGCTTCGCCTAATACCTAAGCCGTGCCATTCTGCTCCCAGGAAAGTCAAACTTTTTACCGGGTTTAATACGGACTTAAGCATATTTAACAACCAACCTGCTTTTCTTAATTATCCCCGCAACACCGCGACAAGGACTTGGAGCTTGGCCTTGTCGGGGTGTGCTATTAGGAGGTCGTCCAAGTGTCCGTACGTGAACTTAGTGAACTTGCGGATAAAGCTAAGTACAGAGTTCAAGAAAGACTGCTGGATATAGGTTGCTATGCTTAGACCGAAGGGCATTCTGTTAAACTGATAGAACTTAGCCCCGTAACCGAAAGTGGTGAAGAATTTTGAGTTGGGATGTAGTTCTATGTTAAAGAAAGCTTGCTTGAAATCTATCTTCACATAGCACAGGTTTCTCGGCCATTGTGTGTCAGTGGCAACCTAGATTGTCGTTGGTGGACTGAAATAAGTGTCCACTTCGAATTTAAGAGATTCGGGCCCTGGTGTTAATTTTTGGTGCCTGAACTTCATGGATAGGTCTTGGGAAGGAGAAGACAGATTATTTTAGAATAAAATCAGTCAATTTTGATCATAAACTTCAAGTTGCCAATTTTTAAGAGATTAAAAGAATTTCAAATGCTTTAAAAAAATATGAATTATTGATGACGAATGATACTTTACCATTGGAAACACTCTACAGCCAGGAAATGATTTAGCAGTAACGTTAGTTAGACATACGAGAGAGTAAAATATATATAAATAAAAATGAAATTATATGTCTTTTCTGTTTAAAATATTATAAAAATTACGCAGAAATGAAAAGAACTCCACATCCCTCAATCATTTGACAAAAATGCCCAGTTAATTATTAAAAAAATAACCTTTATTTTTGATAATTTGATAATTTTGATGAGAATAAATTTTTTTTTAATTCCTGTTATTTCTAAAAGATTATGTTAGCATTCACTGGTCACGGATTTAAATGCTTGGATTTAGAAAATTAATCTTGGAAATATTTAAAAATGAGAGACTAAACATTAGAATTGAGTTTTGTCTAGGCCAAAAATTATTTTAATCATTAACAAACATTAAAAATTTTAATTTGTTTTAAAATTTTAAACAAATTATCTCTGACAAGTTTCAAAAATACTCAATGGATCATTTCCACCCATCTAAAAAATATTTCATTTCTCTGAATTCTATTTTTTCGAATAATTCTTTTAATATTCTAAATCTAATATTAGGCTAATATATCTGAAATTATTTTTTTACTAAGATTTTGGGAGAAATTAGTCTGATCTTATGAGTATTCTTTTGCAAAGATTTTAATTTTCTATTTTAAAAAATAAATTTACCAGTGTGAAATAAACTATTCCAAAAACAGTAAAGCATATTACCATACCAATTAAGTCACAAATTCCTTGAAAAATTCGTTTGAACCGTGTACTTGGTGGCCGATAGTATTGTCCATTTATTTGGTGCTGCTGATGATTATGCATTTATTTTGGAGCTAAAACTAAAAATCAATTTAGAATTCACTTAATATATGATCAGAATTATTCAAACAATTTGTGTTTATCATTCTTAGAAAGTTTTATTTTGTAAAAATATGACGTAAGATTCTCAAAAAGATTTGTTTTTTTGCCATAAATTCAAAAAATAAAATAGAATCAATTAACGCATCAGTAAATACAAATATTAAAAAGAAATATTTTCAATTTATTTTATGAATATTTAAATTTTAAATTAAAATAAAATAAATTTAATTAAAGTTATTTTTTTTTATTTTTTAAATTTATGATTGCCGACTGGTTTCCCTGGGTTTTAGGTCAAAATCAGCATAAGGTTTTTCAACTTCATAGTCCCATAAAACACGACCAACTAAATATGTGATTGCCAGAGCAATTGTAGTTCCAAGCAAAGCACCGCCGATCACGTCACTTCCTCGGTGATGATAGTCACTAATTCTACTAGTTGATGTAACATAGGCTGCAATGAACGCGGCAACCTGAATCAATGGTTTAATATAGCGGAATTTGAGCAAAAATAGTCTTGCTTCAACATACACAATTAAAAACACCATTGTGTAGCTGGAAAAACTAGCATGGCCTGATGGAAAACTGAGCCGAGCTTCTTCGATTAATTTAGGGTTTCCGGTACAAAATGGAGGTCCGGTATTTATTGGTCTGTAGACATATCCGGTTTTAGCTTCGATTGTGCAATCAATATTCTTGAAATCAGGAGCACATACATCCATAAAATGAGGCCTTAGTCTCCCGATCTAAAATTAATAATAAATTAAATAATTTTTGAAATTTTTTTCCTAGAACCCATTTTTTTCCGATATCTGTTAGCAAAACATTGATTGACATTCCGAGAATAAACAAAGATGTTCCATGAAAGAGACATACAAAAAATTTTCTTCTTCGCTCATGTCCTGACAGAAATCTCGGATTTTTTTGGTATGGAAGCAGTTTGGCATTGGATAATTCAATTAAAATAATGAATATTAATGGTCCGAGAGTTCCGTACAAAGCAACTGACCAATATGGCACTGTGTCGTCTTTATATGGAAAGAAAATATCACTTTGATCACAAGTAAAGTAGCGAATTTTCGGTTTGTCAAGATAAAAGACAAAAGCGTAGATTATAAATAGAATGACTATTACCACAGAGTCTATTACTGCCTGAATCAATCGTTTGGAGAGCTGAAATTTTTCCTCATTGATTTCTGCCTGAGTTATGCTAATATTCGAACTTGGTCCACTGATTGGCATTTTTTGTCGATATTAGTGTATTTTTATTTCTAAACTTGTATAAATTAGTCTCTCCAATTTAGTGGAATAAAAATTTTTGTAATTTATCAATAATTAAGAGTTGAAAATTTATCTCCGATGTTTATTTTAAATTTTTTTAATTTTTTGAATAAAAAAGATGGAAGATTTTATTTCAAATTTTTTCATATAATTAAAAAATCAAAAATTTATTAGGTATAATAGTCCTATTTTTAGATAATGTTGAATTTATTTTCTCAGAGTTTAAGGCCGATTTTTTAATCTATCAAATATTAAATAACATATTAACCTGGACCAAAATTATTAAAAAAATTCAAAAATTTTAAATTTTCAAAAAATTAAATTTTAAATTTTTAGAAATAAATGTAAATAAACTCAGACAAAAAGCTTTGTGATTAGTTTATTTAAAAAAATGCAAAAAATTCTGTGAGCTAAAAACAAAAACATTTAAGAATATATTCTTGTTGCTTCGAGCCAAGAATAAGTCAATTTCTAAAGACAATTTGTTAATCAAAGTTTATCATTGGCTATATTTTTTTTTAATATTAATCAGAGCTATCATATAATTTGATAAAAAAGATAAGTTATTTTGACTTATTCATCAAAAAATAATCTTTTGTAACATTGTTTCTTTCAAAATATTTAAAAACTTGATTTAGTTCATAAAAATTCTGTTTTTAGAATATGCTTTTTATTATATTTAATAAAATTATCAAATTTTTTTTTTATAAGAATAAAATTATTAATTATTTATTTAAATAAATTAATAATTGATCATCGAATTTTTTCAATCCAAAATTAAAAAGATCAAAAATTCTGTATTTTTATAAAAAGGAGTCATTTTTTAATTTTCTAAATGTGTAAAACTAAAGCTAAATTTTCAAATCATTTTCAAGCTGTTTAATTCTTGATTTTTCTAAGAACGAATTCGTAGTTATATTAAGAATTTATATAGGAAATTAAAATATTTTCATGATAAATAACTTTTTAATTTTTTATTAATTAAATACTAATTTAATTTTTAAAGAAATCTATAAAAACGTAAAGTTAAGTTGAAATTTCTATTGGTGTATTAATCACTAGGAAGCATTGTTCTAAATTTTTTGAAAAAAACAAAACTCATTCTACAGGTAAGATGAATTAAGGAATAGAAAAGCTTTTAAATAAAAAATTTTATTTATTCATTTCTTCTAAAAGATTAAAAAATATAGTAAAAAATCTTCTAAAAAATTACAATTTTTCGTCGAAAAAGTTATCTCGACCCAATTTTTTACCATTTCTACCAGTTTATAACGGTTTTTAACAATAAAAAAATCAAATCCAAACTTGAGTTATACAATTAATTATTTAAATTTTCTTATCAAACATACAGGCGTTTAGCAACTATAATTCATATATTTATTTTATCTTATCATATTTTTGGCTATCAAATAAAAAAATTTTCAAATGTCTTTATTAGACACGTTTAATTTCCGTATGAAAATAATTTATTAAATAATAATAAAAAAATTTTTTAGAGTGCAAAGTCGAAGTAAAATATTTACCCGGCTTTGGTAAGGCCTTGTGCAAACATAGAGTGTTATTTTTCAAGCAATATTTCAAGTTTTCTTTTTGAAAAAAAATTTATTTAAAAACAAAAAAAAAAGCTTTCATAATTTCTTTGAAATATTTACCAAAAGCATTTGAATTAAAAATAAATTTTGAAAAAAAGCTTAATATCATATTAAATTTCTAACATTTATTTTCTATGGGGTCATTGTGACTTTATCTTTTATTTAATGAGTTACCTAGAAACAAAAAAGTCGAATCGACTCTTGACAAAAATCTACCATTAATCAGCTCAATATATATTTGACGATGAGAACAAAATTAGATGCTAATTAGCCTCAATATTTGTCTGTAGTGTTTGGGTTTTATCTTACCTGTTCGAACCCGTATTCCTTTTCAAATTATAAAAAACCTTTTCAAATATTTGCTCGGAGATAAAAATTATCCTATCAGTTCTGTGTCATATTGTTCTGTGCCAAGACTTTTGATAAAAATTTATTATTTTTTGAATTACGCAATTAGAATATTATGCTTAGAAAAAGTAAAAATTTGCCAACGATTTACCAAGAAAAAAATGCTAATTAGCTTTTTTTAACCAGCTCTTAGGAAACTTTATTATAATTTAAAAAGCTTTTGTATTTTTTATTGTTGATGAAAAAAATAAACTCGTTCCGTAATTCAATAGTGCTTTATTTAGAAAAAAATTAAAACCAAAAATAAACAATTAAAACTTTATGGCTTTGAATTTTTTCCATTAACATAATGATAACAATAAATTAAGTTGAAAAAGACCACTTCCATTCGAAGTCACGCACCACTTTGTCACTGAATTGAAATACCAACTGCTTTCCATATTCATTTGGCTTGTTCTTTTCCTTGTCAAGCTTTTTAAAAAATCCCTCCCGTCTTGAATAGCGCATGCCACGCGCCATTTTCTCATAGTTCATTTTTTTATCGCTTTTTCGATTCTTCTGAGCGCCCCATAAATCGGCAACTTTATCCGGCTTGACAATTTTAAATATACCTTTGTCTTTGTTCAGCCATTTTATTATGGCCGGATTAAAATTTTCATTGTCTAGCAAATCAGCACAAAATTGCCACACATGAGGACATCTTTTGACTTAAAAAAATTAAATTAAAATAAAAATTTTAAATTTTAATTTTAAAAATTTTTATCTCACTTTTTTTAGGCTGGTTCGGGTCCACTTCCCGTTTAGGCTTAGCAGGCCTTTCTTTGACACTGACAGAATTGTTTGACGATTGATTTGAGCTGGAAGACGCTTCGTCAACTAGGGCAAAATTTCTTTTCTTATAAGGCACAAATGGCTTATCTTTTTTGCCATCTTGTTCGTGAGTTTGCATCGGCTCGGTTTTGGTCTGCTGATTGTTCAGCATTTCTTGGTAGTTTCCAAGCACTGTTTTAAAATAGTCCTGATTTTCTTTAGAAAAAAAATTATTTTTTTTTCATTTAAATTAAAAATAAAATCAATAATCACCTTGTGCCTGCGACTGCTGAAGGCATTCTCGGTATTTTTCTATGTTGTTCGAATTATTCTGGCACTGTTTTATAAGCTGGCTGAAAAGCATCAAGAAATAGTTGAATTGCTGCAATTGGGGCTGCGGAGTGTCCTCACTTTCCGCGCAAGATTCTACCAATTTTTGTCCATAGCCACGCTGATTGGAATGGGACTGGTGTTCAGAACTATTTGGGTGATTAAAGCTTTGGTAGTTGTTCAAGTATTCATCAGATGACACATGCTCGATAGGCTCTTGCTTGTAAGCTTCCATTTTGTGACTCAAATTGTCTTGATTTGGAAGATTGGCATTTTTGTCGCATTTGAAGGCTTCAAGCTTACCAATTGGCAGGGTTTGGTACAAATGCTCCGGCTTGCGGTGGCATTTGAATGATCTGTTGCGACGGGAGCACGATGACCTCGGAATTTCTTCTGGAGTTCTATGCTCTGGCTTATTGAAGTAAAAGTACTCGTTCAAATCGAATTCGGGCTCTTGTGGCGCGAAATTTTTTTCCGGTAGGTTGTAGTGTCTGAACAAGCTTCGGTTGTATGCTAAATCATATTTGGGCACCTTTTCATCATTGTAATTGATCATTTCAAAAACAAAAAAAAATAAACTCAAAAAAAAAATGTTTCTAAATTAGAAAATTTTGATATGAGGAATTTTCTAAACTCGAAACAAGGTAAAATATTTTAACAAAAAAGAAAAAAAAGAGAGAATTGGTTAAAAAAACAACAAAATAAAAAAAATTTAAAGGTGTTCAAGATCTCAATTGAAGAAAAAATATTTTTTAAATTTAAAAAATAAAAAAAAACTTGAATTGTAATATTATGAAACTTTAGTAGTTATATTTCTATGTAATTTGGAAAAGAGATTTACCTTTTATTATTCAACGAGTTCTTGTAACTAAGAGTTAGAATGACAACAATGGAAAGCCGACAAAAAGGAACCGATATTAAAATAGCTTTCTTGTTCTTTTAAAAAAATAAAGTAAATTACAACGGTTTTAGAAGTTTAAATTTTGGCCAACTAAACAAACTAAAGTTTTGAAATTTTAATTTTTTTTTATTTGACTATAATATACTAAAATTAGAAGTTTAAATACTAAGTGTTTTCTTATCTCATTTCTAATAAAAAAATAAAAATTTTAAATTCAAAACCGATAATGAAAAAAATAAAGAAAGAATTTGGTTTTTAAGAAGACTGAAATGGAAGCCATCATATGTTTTAAAAACAAAAATAAAATAAACCCATTTGGAATAGTTCTTTTAATTCCGTGCTCAAAAGTGTTATCTGACATTATGCCTAGCGAATGAGTCGAGTTAAGATAACTTTTTTTTGATTAAGTAAGCAAAAAAAATTTAGTTTTGACTAAAATTTTGCTAGAAAGCAAATAAATTTCCAATTTTGTGAATCAAAAGCGAGTTTTGTATACTTTTTACCTGGCATTGTTTTAAATGCTTGGTGGGAATAGAAGACTATTTTTTTTTATTTTTGCCAACACTTACCATTTTGGCAAAATGAATAAAAAACAAAAAAATTAAATTATGAAGCTAACATGCTATTAAATTTGGTAATTTTGTTGAATCAACAATTAACCTCGCCAGTTTTCTATGATAAAAACTATTTATCATCATTCGAATAATGATCAAATTATTTTATTCTTGAAAAAAAACCTTTTCATCACAAGACAATTAATTTATTTTTCTTCTATCAAGACTTACCTTTTCTTTAAAGGTAGTCAATTTCGAAATTTGGTTTAATAATTATTATTAAAAATTAGGAAATTTTTAAATTGAATTATGAAATTAAATCCAAATAATACTATCGAAATTAATTATTAGATTAATAATTTGATTTTTTTTCTTAAATTTTATTCATAATTTTATCAGACTTTTGAAGTAAATTATAAATTTAAATTTAATTAAAAAATAAAGGACTAAATTTTTCTCCAAAATGGAAAACAACAATCACAGTTCGTCGTTTAGTTCTTTTTAATACGAGATAAAATTTTTTTCTTCATTAAGCTAAATGGCTTTTTTCTCCTTTTTGTTTGAAAAAAATTCTACCTTTAAAGCGTAGCTAGTTTTATTCAAAACATTTATACAGATAGGTAAAGATAAATTTAAATACTTAAATGATTTTTTGTTATCTTTTAAATTAATCAAATGAAGTTAAAATAGCCGTTTTTGTTAAGAGAAGTTTTTGTGGAACAATTTTAGAATAATTTAGTCAAACAACAAGGTGGAAATTTTAATGTGTAAGGTAAGTAATAGAGTAAACTATGTAAAATGGTATTAAGCCTCAATATCTCTTGGCTTTTTTATGAAAGCTCTAAACTTAATTTTTCTAAATTAATTCAAAGTGTATTATTAAAAAGACTTTCATGACTAGAATTAAATTGGAATCATACTTGGAATTATTTTTTGAAAAATCATGAGAATTCTTAAAATTTAGTTTCACTGCTTGTAAATAGTCTAAAAAAGCTAATAAAATAAATTCTATTTGATCAAAGAATCAACAATTTTGAATGTGAATAATTAAATTAATTGTGACTTAAGAAATTTTCAATTGTTATTCGAAAAGTAATGAACACTCAACCGTGGTTTTTTTGAGAATACGATGAATCATTGCATAAATTACAAGTACAACTATGCCAGAAAATCTTCCAGAAAGTTAATATTAAATTTCTTGATTTTTATTAAAATAAAATTAAAAGGAAGTTAGGTAAATAATAAATGTATTTTGCTGGTTTAATGCAGTTTTTTAAAAAAGTTTAAAAATTTATTTGTTCCCATTCCGTAAACATTTCCCGATTTCAGAAAAATATTTTTAGCCATTTACTGTATACACTTAGTGTGTATAAATCAAAAAATTCAGATGATGCTTTTGAGTAATTAAACATAATTTATTTTTTCAATTTAAATTTATACTTGACTGATCTGCGATCTTGAATTGCAATCAAGACGCA
>QEOQ01000561.1:71342-86677 GCA_010279815.1 Brachionus plicatilis | reverse complement strand
CTGCTGCCTTCTTGACAAGAAGTCGCTGACCCAATCGACAATGCCTGGACAGAACCCGTAGGCAACCAGTTTGGCTCTTAGAGATGCGTGACAAACTCTGTCGAAGGCTTTTGCAAAATCGAGGAAGACCACTAGGACGTGGAATCACCTATCGATGCCATCGCTTATGCAGTCCACCGTCTCCAGTAAATTAGTGACTACTGACTTCTTCAGGACAAAACCGTGTTGATTCGGAACGATCGCTTTGTTGCTGTAGAGGTGATCCGTCATGACGTCTCTTACCATACGTTCCATCAACTTACAGGGGATTGATGTCAAGGAAATAGGCCTGTAATTACCAGGGGAACTCCTACTACCTTTCTTGAAGATGGGGCCGATCTGAGCGAGTCTCCAAGCGTCTGGGATCCTGCCGCTGTTGTACGAACTGGTGAAGATAGCGCTGAGGACCTCCGAAAAGGCATTGGCGCAACTTTTGATGACGTTTGGGTGGATACCATCCATGCCAGGCGATTTCCTAGGGTTTAGGCGCAGTATGTACTTGCGAACGGTGGCGGGCGAGAAGAAATCAACATCTATGTCTTGCTGGGGACTTACCATGAGCTGGAGAGGCGGAGCTTGGCATGGTAGGCGAGGGATGAAGACACTTCCAAATTGGACATTGAGAATGTTCACGATCTTGTCACCATCAGTGTGAAAGGCGCCATGACAGTTGAGCAGGCTGATTTATTGATTTATTGAAATTTCAAATCATTATTTATTTCATTTACCTAGTGCGCTTTGAACCTTTTAATTCCAATGCTTATCGTCAAAGCTAAAACTGATACAAATAATTTCGAATTTAATTAATTTGAAATAAAAGAGATCGAAAATTTTATTTATGAAATTTTTTTCAATTTTTAACACATCGTTATTATTTTTAAATCCATTTTGGGCTCAAATTCAGTAATAAAACATAATGTTCTCTTTAAAAATTAAATCTGACCAGATATAAAATATTGATTTAAAGATCTGTTAATTAAATTGATTAAATGTTCAAGGGATAAAATTATCGAACAAGCTTAAATTCGAACATAACCTCATTTGAATTCTCAATTTTTTTTTCAAATAATTTCAATTTTTTTTTCTAAACAAAATTTATCGCTTTGAATGAATTATTTTCATGGAAAATTTCAATATTTCATTTCTTTTGATTGCATTACATATCAAAAATATTTTTTCAATTATTTGAATTTAATTGTCAAACTCAAGATAAAAAATTTCATTTAAAAATTAAATTAATAATCGAATGCTTTTGATAAAAAAATCCCTGTAGACAATTTATTCTATAAAATCAAGTAGATACAAAGGATTGAGTTAATTTAAAAAAAAAAACGATAGTATCTAAAAATTTTATTTTAATAATTAAAATTTACTTAGTCTTAATTCAAAAAAAAAACTTTGACATCTAATTACTCTCAATATAAATCATTCACTATCATTGAATAAAAAAATCGATCTTGAATTAAGACTTACATACAATTACTTTCTTCACAGAAAAAAAGTAATCAACAATATTTAAAAAAATTTAAGTTATGTCAAGTCCAAATTTAAATTACTGACCATTATTGAAAAATAAAAAAAATAAAAATATTACGAAATATTTTGATCAGATAAAACTGAATCAAAAATTTAAACATTATTTCAGGTTTTTCCTAAAATTGTTGATGATCGTCTGTTCTCATAAAAGAACGTAGCCATTCACAGTGCATCGAAGCTTTTTTACTAAACTTGTACACAAGTTTTTTACCAAAACCATCTTCTTTGGTCACAATATCAAAGTAACCACCCTCTTCACGAGAGTAACGAATCCCTCTAGCCATATTTGGATAGTCCATTTTTTCTTTATTAGACTTTTTTTTGCCCCACAGATTAGACACATCATTTGGTGACAGTCTAAATTAAAATTCAATTAAAAAAAATTATAAATTTTCCCTAAACTTACATCTTGAACAAGCCTTTTTCTTTGTTCAGCCATTTAATGAATTTTCCATTAAACTCTTCACTTTTCAACAAATCCCTCAAAAATTCCCATACATGCAGACAATCTTTCACTAGCAAAAAAAATTATTACATCATTCATTAAAATCTCATTAGTAATACTATTTTCAGGCTTCTTCTTTGGTTTTTTAGCCGGTTTTTTCAACCGCTTCACCACCTTATTTGATACTGATTTTTCCTCAATTTCGTCCCTACAGCCTTTCCATTCTTGATCGCTATTCGGCGTACAAGGCTCCGAGAAGCATCTACTAATCGGACTGTTGTCCAAAGAACTGTTTATTATATCACCTTGAAAACTAGGTGTTGTGTACACGCTTTCATCCGAATAAACATCATTTGGAAGATCAACTGCCAAATAGCCCATGTCTAATGAATTGTTTGACAAACAAATCAAATCTTTATTTTTTAAATGAAATAAATTAACTAAGGTTGACTTGTTTTTATTTTTATTTACCATCTACATTAATGTCATCCAGCGACGGTGTTTGATCATTGAAGGAAATGGGAGATTGCTGAACCTGCTGATCTGAATAACAGAAAAAAAAATTTTAATGTTTTTATTAGAAAAAAGTGTGTAAAAAAATTACCATATAGATAACCATTTTCATTTTGGTATTGATAATAATCAGCCATGTAGGGGTACGGTGTGTTCATTTTAATTCAGCAGTCAGCCAAATTCAAAGGGATCTAGAAAATAATGCAAAAAATTAAAGAAAATTTATGAGACTGATATCGAATTCACATTGTTTTATAATATCGAAATTTTAATTTATTAGTACAGGATCAAATATTTAAGATATCAGAAAATCAAAATCTGAAATTTAATAAAATTTTTTTACATTCAATTCAAAGGGATTAGAGGAAAACAAAGGCAAAGAGAAGAGAGCTGAAAATTATTAGGCTTATACTTAAAATTCTAAACAGCTTGAATTAAAAATTTCAGGTGAATATTTTTTATTTTTTAACTTTGCCTATTGAGTTTTAAAAATTTTCCAAATAAATTTATTAGTCTAGTTTGTGTGTAAGCTAATCTAATATTTTCAAATGCTTTAAATTAAAATAAACCAAGCATATTTTATTTAAAATATATCTTTAAAAAAAAAAATTTGATAATAATTTCCAATATATTCTTTAATAGTTTTCTTTTCATTATTGCATATAATTTTTAAATTTTATTATGAATATAATTATGTAATGATAAAATAGAATCTAAATCACACGAATATACCTTTATCGCATTTAAGCTTTGAGCATTTTATTTTAAAACTTTATTGCGCACTGAAAAAAAGCATTTTAAAGCTAATTTAAAAGCCATAAGATATTCATAATTTAACATTTTTTTTATCGTTCTGTCGGAAAAATAGCATATTGAAGACAAAATTTAGTTTAACTAAAATATCGAATGGGACTCGAGAATAAATATTTCTAATCTCATCTCACCCACAAATCTGAAAAATTAAATTAATTCTAAAATTTCTCTTAGATACGATTTTAAACAAAATTAAATTATATTTTCTACGAGCTCTTTTTTTTAATAAAAATCTTATTTAAAAATTGTTCAAAGCTTTTTATTGATTGCTTTAAAAAAAAAATTCTTAAAGACATAAATAAGCACCCAAGTGAACAAATGGATAATTTTTGTCAGCGTATATTTTCTACTAGATAATAGATATGTCTAAGCAAAGGTTATTCTGATAATAATTATTACTAATTTAAATGAAAATGAAATTTTCGCCAAATTAAAATTACTTTTATCTGAACAAATGCTTTTAAAAGCCAAAAAAACTTTAAATTAACAGTGATCTAATGTCAAAACAAATGAACATTTAATTTCAATAAACATACTGATTACTTGTCAATTCTTTAAAAAAATACATTCGATTTTTAATTAAAATTTAACTTCCTCTAAATACTTTTAATTTTAGATCAGCAAATATTGATCCAAAAAGTATCAAGTATTTCAATGAATTTTTTTTCAAGGTTTGAAAAAAACTCAATTTTATTGCTTGTCATTATGTCTTGTGATTTAAATAAAATGCTGAAAATATTTTGAGTCTTTTGCTTCAAGAATTTCTCAATAAAATTCTAAATTGAAAAAATCCCTACTTTTGCCTAAAAATACCAAGCATTATTTTTCGAAGCATTTAATACATTAGATTTCAAAAATTATGTACTACTTGAACACTTACTAGTTTACGTTTTGTTTTTGTGTTGCTATGCTTAAAATCTATAACTAAAAATAAAAAAAAAATTTAAAAAATTCCATTAAATGAATTTTTTGACTTTAGAATGACCTAGCAAAATTTTTTCTTAGAAATTTACAGAATCATTTATCTTATCATGCCCTAAAAAAATTTTTGATTAATTCTATTCAAATGACGAAAATCTTAAAAAATTTTAAACAGTATTAAATCAAATGATTTCTTTTTTTAAATTTAAAAAACAGATAAATAATCCAAAAATAAATTTAATTATCATTTCGATGATAAATATTTGAAAACGAAAAATTTTTCTAATAAATTAGGCATTTTGACAAAAATTTATTATTTTTTAAATTTTATTATGAATTGACCAATTCTAAGTAAAATTCATTTAAAAAGTCAGACAGTGGTAATTAATTAATATTTAAGGAAGTTTAAATAGAACACATAAAAATCTAATTCCTTTTATAGTTAAATTTTAAAATATTTTTTTCTGTTTAAATGTTTTCTAGATGAGGAAACTTAATTTAAAATTTTACGATCAATTAACTTTTTTATGTGCCTAATTGGAATTTGTTTGGAAAAAGTTCAAGGTTTAATAAGATAAAGACAGTAGTTGAATGAATTTTTATTTTAGCAAATATTTTTAAATTCATCAAAAGCCTTTTCAAAAAAAGTGTACCTTTTATATCGATTATTAGCAAAAACATAAAAAAAAACACGAATCCTTAAAAAAAGGCTGACAAACTAAATCTATTTTTCTTATGGCACTAGATTCATTCTACTGAAAATTTGATATCTTCGAGGAAAATTTTCTAATTTTTCTAAAAAGGCCTTTTTTTTAAAAATCGAATTTAAAAATTGTGAAATTTTTACAATAATAGATTTGGACTTTAGATATTTGGAGATTAATAAGCAATGAAAGACTTTCCAATGCCCATTTATAAAATTCCTTGGGCAAATGAAACAAATTTTTTTATAACTCAAGCGACCATCGTGTCAAATATGACACGATATAAAAATTTTGAATGCATATATTTTTTAAATAATGAACTAAATCATGATTTAAATTTTCTTCCCTAAGTTTTTATTTAAATACATTGGTTTAAAAATTTACAAAATCAAATTTTATCTTAATAAATTATCCACGTTAAGAGTAAATTTTGAAAAAACTTAATTAGTGACAAATCAAGAAAAAAGGTTACCAATTAAATCTATAGAATTTAATAAAAAAGAAAACTGGCGTTCAAATTGACTTAAAGTGATATTTTTTTAGATGAAACTTTTGTTATCGCTGTCTATTTTTGTTTTACTTTTAAATCTAAATAAATTAGAAAAAATTCAAAAATCAGGATTAAGATTTTCTGTGGCTTGTGGCCGATTTCAAGACAATGAAAAGCTTTTCTTTGGTATGTGTACATTAAATGAGAATTCCTATGACAGAATCGTTGAATTTGTCAATTATGTCCTTAAAAGTGATCCCAATTTGGACTTGGATAATTTTTTGCGTAACTATTTGTTCGCAAATGCCACCAAATATTTCAGGCAAACATATCCTAATGCTTCCTACATTCAAAAACTAGACCTTTTTGAATCAAAATTTTCTCTGGTAATGGACAAATTAAAAACTTCATTGTCACAAACTAGTGTTGCTGAATTCTTCGATGCAGCTAAAAGTAATTAGCTCATTTTTGATGAATTTTAATGTTAAAATTTTGATCATAGCTTCGAATTTTAGCCAAGTCTTAAAAGAGCTTGTAGATAAAAGAGACCAGCTTCAGCTAATCGACTGGGATAAATATCAAGAAATGTATTGTAATCAAGGAGTCATCTCATTTTGTAAATCGGCTAAAGATTTGTTAGATGTCACATATGTAAGTGATTTACCAATGAATACAGTATTGGAAATTTTGGAATTTTATTTCGAAAGAGCATATATCACAATTGACTACTTATTTCTTTTGCGTAAAATTATTTTTTTTATTTTAACAAAAATATTTAAATTTAAAATAATTAAAGCTGAAAAAGATTTTGTTTTGAAAAAATTAAAAAAAATTGATTCCCAGGGTACCAAAGGAACCCTTCTTTCCGAAGTTCATGAAATAATTAGTAAGAATTGAATCTTATAGTTTGAATTGTTCTGAATTTATCACAAGATACCAGATTATTTAATAATTCAGTAGAATACTTTACTGGTAGCTTACCAAGTTTTACGACTAAAAAGCCAACAACAACTACAATAAAAAAGACCACCACCAAACAGCAAAAAGTTTTAGGTAATTTATTTTAAAAAGAATTATTTCGAATTTTAATAATATTTTTTCAGAGATAGTGGCTGTTGATGAAGCTGTTTATTTGTCTATTCCACTGACTATTTTGTGTGTGACCATAATTGCTACTGTAGTTATGGTAGTAGTTAAAAAAAAAACAACCTCAAAAAAAAATATGATAAACACTGAATTCAATTTAAGAGAGTCTTCCAAATTTTGATATAAATATTTTTTTACTTTAAATAAACCTTTAAAAAATTAAATAAACAGGTCAACGGAATGTTTTTTATTTAAATTTTGGTTGCGTAAAAAATTAAAAAGTTTAGATAGAATAGAAAATGAATTTGATTTGAAATTTATTTAAAGATAAGATGCTAAAAAATCACTTGATATTATAATGTAATAAGCTTTTTAAACTTATAAACAATTTAAATAGATTAGATAGTGATGAAAATATTTTTATTTCAATTTAAAAATCAGACCATTCAACAAAACTTCAAAATTTATTTAGCTTTGAGAAAAAAATGACCAGTTGGCAATTGATTTTAGTTTGTTTGATGCATATTTTGGCATTTACCATAGTTGATACAAAAACCTTATTTATTGTTCAATGTAATAAGGCTCAAAAAAATGAGCTTTTATTCTTCGGTACATGCAATGGCCAAAATCAGAACATTTATCCAAAGATGATGGATATTGTCTCGAAAATAAAAAAATTTAATCCTGAATCAACACTAAACCAGTTTCTTACCAATTACATATTTTCGAATTCAAGTGAATTTTTCGAGAAAAAATACAAAGATAATTCTGAATATCTGAGCAATCTATCTAGTAATTATATTCTTTAATTTTAATAAAAAATTATTTTTTTTTCAGAATTAAAGACTGAACTTACTGATGTTGTGTCCAAAATGGAAGAAAGTCTCTCAAATGTGACCATAGCGGATTTCATCTTAGCTTTTCAAAGTCAGATTTAGATCTAAATAAACTTGAGTTTTTATTTTTTTATTTTAGAGTCTTCGTTTAACTACGTAATTGAGAAAATAATTACTGATAATGATAACTTTATAAATTCATTGGAATTAAACAATTCATTGCGTTACAATACAACGTGTCAAGAGGGTTTGTTTTAGAAAAAAAATTCTAAAATTCTAAAATTCTAATTATTTAGGAACTTTTTGTCAATTGACCACAAAAATATTAAATGTTAGATATTCAAATGAGCTTAGTGATTTCACAATTAAACAATTCCTAAATCATTTAATCCAAAATGGCTTTAATTATTTGGATGATATATTTTTAACAAGTAAATGAAAATGTAAAACTAGATATTGATAATAAAAAATCATACTTTATTAGGTGATAAACTAGAAGCACAAAAAAATATTGAAGACTGGAACAATAAAGGATCAAAGAACATAAAAATGTCTGAAGTTGCTAAATTTATTGGTGAATAATCACAAAATAGGTTAATAAATTAGGATTTAATTTTTTATATTTTAAGATAATAGACTTATCAAAGAAATATTATATGTTTACGAACCATTTAAAACTACTAAAAAGAAAACTACGACCAAATTTATTAGAAAAACTACAACACGAAGACAAAAAGTTATAGGTAAAAAAATCGAAAAAAAAAATTCAAAATTAATTTAGATTTAAAGATGAAGTTGCGGTATCTGACACTGTTCTTTGGACAATACCAATGTTGATATTGTTGATGACCATTTTGGGATCAGTCGGTGTAGCTTATTATTTTTACAAGTTTAAACCAGTACTTGGCGACAAAGCCAATGACAAAATCATTCAAATGGAAACTAAAAAAACAAATTTTTAAAATTTAAATTTTTTATTTGATTATGTGAAAATTATCGTAATAAATTTTAATAATGTTTTTTTTAATTACTTTAAAATCTAGTAAAAACACAGAAAGAAAATATTTATTACTAATTTACCAATGAATTTATGAATATTTTGAATTTTAACTTTAACATAAATTTTGTGGTTCTAAATTCGTTGATAGTCCCCATTGGGTCATTGACATTTTGTTATTTATATGCTTTTTTTTCTGATTTTGAACGAGTTAATTCGTACAGATGCGGAGCAAAAAATTTTCTACCATCCATTAGCACCATTATTGGCTTTAGTCACTTGACGTATTCAATATGGCTCTTCACTGTAATTTACCAAATACCATTTCGTATCCTACTGACCAAACACACGAATTTTACCTACAAAAAAATTATTGCAAAAAAGTTTACCTGCACCTATTTGGCCTCAATCAGTGAAAAAAAATATAAAAGTTTTATTCTTCTCAAGAAGTGTCTTTATCTGGCATACATAATGAATAATATTGAAATTTTGGGCATTATTTTAGCTTCAGTATTTAGTTCATCATTTAATTTTAGTAAGAAAATATTAATCGATTTATAAATTTTAACTTAATTTACTAATCATAGTAATACACACAATTGGCTTTGGACTATACACACTGGGAGCTTTTTTATCAATTTTGTTCTCGATTTTCATCGAGAGAAAGCTTAACAAAGAGAATTTGGTAATTAAAAATTAATTTTTTAAAATTTTTTAATACTTTTTTTAAAGCCAAATTGCTTAAAAGAACGTTATATAATTGGTTCTATCTTTTTGTTGAATTTTGTTTTTGCAAATATATTTTTTAGTTGGCATATTTTTTTATGTACCAATTACGGTAAGTAGAATTTATTTATAAGCAATTTTTTATCACTAAATCTATGCTAAAAATCCACCTCTAAAATAAAAAGATTTTTTACACCAGATTTTTGAGGTTTAAATATATAAATCTAGATTCAAATGATTTTTTAATGAAAAATTTATTGAATTTGTAGATAGAGATGATAATACTAGAATATTCAATAGTTTTTTTATTTTTTAAATTACTCTAATTGACTTAATCTTGTATAAAACACAAAAATTCTGGTGGAACATAAAAGGTGATTCAGAGGCCGGCTTTTTAAATAGCTGATTATACACTCGATAGGCTGTTATTGAAATATTAATTTCTATTTTTTAAAATTTACGTGAAATCGTTCGAAAATTTTTGAATTTTGATCATAAGAAAATTTTCATCGTGTTTTAAATAAAAAAATTAAAAAGAATATACTTTATTACCAATTTGTCTTTAAATTTTAATTTCTCAAGATAATTATTAAACATCAGTCAGATATTTTTACTAGATAAACTAGAGGCTATTTTGAATATAAATAATTGAATTTTTTGCAGGATCTTTATCTTAGACTCCGAAAATTTGCATCTTTTTAAAACAACTAAAATATGAAAATGTGTGAAATCAAATATTTTAGTCTTCAAAGCTTATTATTTCCAAGGAGGAACATTTTTAGATGTAATAGCAAATTTTATTTATTTTTTCTATTCAATAGAGAAAATAAATAAAATATAATCATAATATAATAAATATAACCTGAGAAAAGTTTTCTCAGAAAAATTCTATCATAGCTAATAGGAGCCCCTTATTCTATCAAGTTCAGGTTTTTTTAAAAAGAAAAAAAATTATTTGTAATTTTGTGTAATTTTGAAATTATTTGAATTAATTCATCAAGTTATTTTAATATTGGATACAAATTTTATATTTATTTACGCGTTTGGCCACATTGTCGAAGGGCATCTATGCAAACGATGAAAACTTGACTTTCTACTTAAGTTTTTTTCGAACTTCAAAATTTGTGATTTCTATATTATTCAATAATAGAAACATTTATATAGCAGTAGAAGACCATAAAAGTATTTGAGACTTTTTTTCATACATTACAAATCTAAAAATATTTTCGAATTTTTTTAGACAATTTTATTTCAAAAAAATATCACAAATTTCGAAAAAGTTTATATTGAAGCGTCATTTATTTTGATAAAATTTAAATGTCAATTAATAGTATTTATTCGTCAATTAAAATAAAAGTCAATTTAATGTATTATTCGTAAATTAAAATTATCAGTTGTCATTTAAAAAAAATTAGTTATCACAAAATTTATTCAAATGTCATTTAATGAATCGAACAAGGTCAGGTTAAAAAATTTATTTATTTATTCAAATAGTTTAGGAAATACCCCAGGCAGCTCAAAATGGATCAGAGTCTTTCTTATCAGGCTACCGATCGAATAAAAGCATAAAAAATATAAAAAAGATAAATTACAAAGTATTAATAAGTGTAAATAAAAATTGACTAGTTTTTGGTAAATTATAAAATAAAAAAAAGGAAATAATTGAATATTTATAGGTTAAAAAATATCATCAATTAATCAATAAAATTTATCAGTTAAAAAAATAAAGAAATAAATTAAACAGATAAGTGTCAAAAGAAATTTATTTATTTTTACTTTACTAATTCTTGTGACTGCTTTTTTAGTAAGCTTACTCCTCTTATATTTCCTAAAAGGATGTGGTATGATTCAGCTGGAATCGGATAATTCATGAGACTAAATGGCTATTTACCTTTTAAGCCGAAAGTAATTTCTAGAACGATTAAAAGACAAGAAAAAAATTTAAAGAATTTTTTAATCTTATCTTCATTATAACATAGAATTGTACAATAAAAGAATAGAAATAAGCATAATAACTCTTTTTTTTCATTTATTGCTATAAAGATTTACTTTTTATTTAGGTCCTGGTGGTACTGTGTTTTTTAACCAAAAAATATTGAAAAATATTCTTAATGCATTTTTTCGTTTTCTTACAAGTAATTTGAATTCACTTGTAATAAACAGATAAAATAATGAGAGTTTAAAAAAAAATAATAAAAAATATTTGAGATAGCAGACTAAATCTTAAAGGATCATTTTTTTAGTGATATCATATCAGAAAATTTTAATTAAAAAAGTAAAATTGAAAAAATGCATTTTTTCCAATTAATATAATTGACAAAATTAATCACAAAAAAAGATTATTTATTACATTTTGTGATTGTTCTGTGCCCAAAACCTAATAAATAATTTATAATAATTTTTAAATGTCTGCAATAATAAGAGACTAATTCAAATTAAATATTAAACAATTATTTATTTTTTATTAATTAATGGAATCAAAACATACATTTAATATTTAAAAAATACATATATATAATTGTTAAAATTTATTGCTCGAAATTGGTCATTTAACTGACTCTTAGTAACACAACTCACTTTTTTTTCTTTAACTTGAAAAATTTAATTCCTTTGCTGGTAATCAACAACTTATTGTTTGCTTGAGCATTTAAATTCAGTGTAGAATAACTTGTAGCGCCTTCATTCAAGCTATTTTTGACTAGATTAGATTTCAATTTGACAGATTTTTCATTAAGACTCTTTATATCATCATAATCGTCAATAGTGACAGTGAAATTTTGCTCTTTAGGCAAACTTTTAAGCCTCATATTGCTGTTCAAAACTCTTACAGAACTTTGCGGTGTCGACACCTTAAAATACATGGGGTTTAGTTTAATAATCGGATTCAGATTAAAAATATTGAACAATATCTTGATAGCACTGAGGCGAAAATCTCGATTAAAAACCATGTAAATTATGATGTTTATGCAATGATTTGAGTTGAAAAAAGCAGATGAAATGGCCTGAATGGTCAAGTGGACTCGGGTGGTGTCCTGTATTAGCCTGAGATTGTGGGCCCAGTAGTAGGTAAAAAATGTGTAATAGGGAATATTGGTGAGCAAGAGCCAAAAGCCGAGTATTATGATGGTAAAATAGTGGGACTTTTGAGTGGTGGTTATGGCACGTCTTGAAGATCGGCTAATGTGATAATTTGTCAAAAAACCTTTTGATATCTCCGACGGACCCCGGGTGATTATTTTGGTGTATTGTCTCATAAAAAACCACAATGTCAAATTCAGAATCAAAATGACCAAAGCTGGCATGATGTTGAAAACAAGTGGAATTATGATGTTGCAGTAAATTATGTAGACTAGATGAGATGTGGGGCTGTCTGTACCATTTCGATCCGAGCTTTGGAACCAGTTTTTCGAGTTACAAGAAGGCGTTGCTACTTGTTCAAAATTGATCTCTATGGTCGAGGTCTCATATTTGTCGTCGGACCCGGTGACAATATCAACAAGAAAGTCGCTTTTGCTCAAATTTGGTCTCAAATTTTGGCTAAAGTTATTAAAATTTTGCTCAAGAACTCCGTAGTGGCGCTGACTTAGAAATATTTCCGGAGATTTGATGAACAATATGAACAAGTAGCCGGACAGAGCTATCCGCTTGGGAAAGCGATAGGTGAAGAACACCTTGCTTTTGATGGGCTTTTTGATGGCGTACAACCGGTCAATTGATAAAACAAGGGTTAGAAATACGCAAAATGCGTCTATGCTGCCTACAATGTAGTCGGTGAAATAGCATGTTAGTTTGCTTAGGTCGTAGAGCGCCCGTAGAGGGTTCACGAATGCTATGTAGTAGTTAATAAAGACAATTACGCAAAAACTAAAATCGGCTATGGCCAGAAAGAGAAGGTACAAGTTGAAGCGGCGATTGAGCAGTGTTTTTTGCATAAGAATGCAAATGCAGATCAGATTTCCCAGTATTCCAAAAAGCATTTGGCAAAGATTTATGCTGACCACCACGTTGTCAATTTTGTGGTGAATGCTGTCCGAAGTTGGACCCAAGTAGGAGCCTGAGAGTCGTGTTGTGCTCAAAAATTCCGGATTAAATCGGCTGGTCGTGTCTTGGCCATACTGTTTCATCAATTCTTTGGCTATTATTCCAATCATGGTGGTCCTGTCCAAATCGAGCCTGATGTTTCCGATGCTAAAGGTTGTGTTCAGATTGTTGAATCGACTAGAGCTCAATAGTCGAATGTAAAAGTCCTCTTTGGTCGTGTTAAACATTGCCAGTCATTTGATTAGAAATTGTCTGAAAATTCAATTAATCTAAAATGATAAAAATTTGCCAAGATAAAATTGGAAGTATGCGTCCCAGATGGATTCTAAATGGAAATATATAGCAAATTTTTTTCACTGCTGATTTTCTAAAGTATTTTGTTACATTTTATTTTTTGTTTGATTTAGTTGCCAACTTAGAAAAAAATCTACGAAATTAATAATCGAAAATTAATTGTGTTTTCTCTGGAGAAGCTTCTTGTGGGAAATTTTTTATTTTTTCCAAATAGTGATCAAGATACTAGGCATGCAAGCAAAGCGACACATAAAAAAAATGCAATAGATGATCACAAAGTGTTGGAAATATTGATGGAACTTTAATACTCTTAAGAGGCGATTGTGTGCCAGTGTAGTGTTAATTTAAAATTTTAATTCCAGGTACTTGAATCTGCTTGACTTGACAAACTTTTATTTTTTTTTTAAATTGAGAAAAATTTCAATTTATTTTTTTTTTATAATATCTTTTTTCTGCAAAATTATTTGATTTAATTGAATGAATCTGAAATAAAAATAGAAATTAATCTAGTTAAGAGCATTGAATTTTCGAATGAAAAATATTTAATTTTCTAAAAATCATAAATTCGACTTATAATTTGTTGGAAGTAGCAGAAATTAAGCATTCATCAAAAACCAGGTAAACAAAACTTAAACATTCAAAAAATGAGATGAAACATTTGAATTCATTATTTTCTAGTATCATTACATACTCTGTTTAAAACAGAATTAAAAAAATATTTTATTAAAATTATTTACATGAATACTTCTAGATAATCTTGCACAATATTAAACTAAATTGATAATTTTGTTCATTAAGAATTTTGACACTAGTACTGTGATCAATTTGATAAATTTAAAAGGAAATTAGTTTTTTGACGCATGAAAACAATAACCGGAACATAAATTTTGAAATATAAGCCAACATTCATCATTAGCTTGTTCCGATTGTGGTGGTTCTTTTGCCAAGAAAACAAAAGGTTTCATTTTTAATTCATAAGTGAACAAATTTGTGTTAAAAGCCTCAAAGTATCAAGGAAATTGTTTAGACAAAATAATAAGAATAAAATTTAGACTATTTTTTTCTAAATTTGCTAAAAACACTTCCGAAAATTTCCCCATCCCTGGAATTAACTTCACCTCAATGGGTCTTAAATAACATGGTTTCAAGTGTTGAACAAACAATTTTCTAATGCCTTATTTGGATTAGCTAATTAGCAAAGGTTTTCTTAAATACCTTAGAGATAATAGCTTTATCTAGAAACAGAGCTTCGATGAATCCTTTTGCTGCTGTTCAAGAGTTTTGATTTTGCCATTTTTCACATCATTAATAGAATTACTAGTTTATCGAATTAAGCCGGCTCAGAATCAAATGCAAATAATCAGACGCCGCAACAAAAATATTAACTTTGCCAAGTTTTATCTTTAACAAACTCGAAAAGTATTTATTACACCCAAATGTTTTGTTCAAACAAAAAATAAAAGAAACAAATTTTTCTCTTACATTGTTTTCATTCTAGACTTTTAATATAAATTAAATTTTTAAACAGCTTATCGTTTATAAAATCAAATCCCAGTCGAATTATGATGTGTGACTAGGCAAATTTAATACTTATCAGCCAAGACTGGAAAAATTTTAATCCATTTATTAGTTTTTTTGCTTATTAATATTTAAGGAATAATAATCTCAAATATTTTAAGACTTAAATGCACGAGAACATTTATTAAATTATTTATTTATTAATCAAACTCTCAATGAATAAATTATTAAAAAAAATTAATCAATTTTCAGATCTTAATGTAATGATGATAAAAATTATCAATAAATTTTTCAAAAAAATTTAAATATTAATGAATTTTTTGACGTTTTAAATTGAGTCATTTAAAATGACATTCTTGACTTTAATAATAAAGAT
>QEOQ01000561.1:24915-54723 GCA_010279815.1 Brachionus plicatilis | reverse complement strand
GTTTTATAAAAAGTTGTGTCTAAAAGTTAGTGTTAAAATAAGAAATTAAAAGATCTTTAAATCAAGCTTTTCAAATGTGAGCTAAATAAAAAATTGAAGTATTTATTAAGATTGTTATAATAAAATTCTTTGTTTTAAAGTAATGATAAAAACGGCTGAAATTTTATTTATTTTTCGAAAACAAAATTTTCGTTTCAAGAAAATGAGTAATTTTTTTTCAATAATAAATTTTATTTGTTGAAAGATTAAGATTGCTTAAGTTAATAATCAATCAAAGTGATTATACATTTTCTGATGAGCTAAATGAATCTTTATAGATAACGTCAAATTAGAATTTTATTTTTAAATAATTAATTAGTTTTTCAAATAAAGTATTGAAAAAAGGATCATAGATATTGACAAAATCGAAAATATTACACATATTACCAGCAATGGAATATAAAATTTAGTTTCGATTTTTCTAGGTGGTGTCTCTTCTGGTAAAAAGTCTTGCCTATTTATTAGATCTATCATGTAGCCCAAAGTCCAACCAATCTTTGGTAAAAAAATCAAAAATTGATTAAAAGTTATTTTATTTGAAAAATTACACTATAATCATTTATCTTATCTATAATTTCTACATTTGCGAAGCTCGTTATTTGGAATTTAGACAATAGCTTCATAATAAAAAGGTTATAGAAGCAAGTAGTTCTCAGATATTCGTCTAGGATCATAGGCTTGAGTTTATTATTTATCGAAGTGATCTTAAACAAATGAATTTAAAAAGATTAATTACTTTTTATAATATCTTACTTCATTATAATCCAGGGAACAAAGCCGCTTGGTCTCAGATGAATATAGTTCGAAATCATTTTTTAAAATTTTCCCAGCCAATTTTTCCGAATTTACCATTTGATAATAATAGCTGGAAAAAGCCTTCAAATATTTAATTAGACTTAAATAAATATTTAAGAAAAGTCATACATAGAATTTATTTTTACTAATTAATTCAGGCTGATAGACATTGTTAAATGAACATTTTTTGTCAAAGTCACAAGCTGGTTCGGGAAAAAGAAATTCCAATTCTTGCTGACATTTTTCGGGGTTTGATTCACCGTCGAAAATATAATAGCTTTTCTAATAATCATTTAAATTTTGCCTTTTTTAAAAAATAAAAATCCAAAATAATCACTTTTTTTAATTTTTCCAAATCAATATTTGGATTAAATTTAAAAATGTCCCCATTTGAACAAGGTGAATTTAATAAAGTTGATGTTGAAACATTAAGTGCCAATTTAGAGTAAAGACAAGACGCATTTACTTGTTGCGTATAGTCATTTTGCTTGAATATAAAAATAATAATCTACTTAATATTTAATTACTAAATTATACAATTATAATATATGCTTGATAGACTAAAATAATTTGATCAGTTCCCCAGCATAAAAAACTATTCGAATAAGTTCGATAGTCTTTGCCATAAATTCTTTGGTTTTTAAAAAATTTTTCAGTTACACTTCGATTTTCATCTTAATTTAAAAATTAATTTTTAAATTGAAAAAAAATAATTATTTACTTTGATTAGAGGGATAAAAAGCAATTTGTGTTGAAGCACCCCCTAAGTCCAAAGTGCCCCATGTGGTAATTGGATCCGTGTCTTTAGAAAATTTTTCTGAAAAATAGTTTGCCGATATCCAAGCATAGAGTCCCTCATCTTTACCATCAATTATTTTGACCTGATCATCAGACTTGTACAAAAAACCACTTTTTGAAAAATGATACCTAATATAGCTCAGGATTTTGTCACTTTGATTTTTATCTGTTATACTTAAAAAAATTTTATTTTTTTTAGTACTCTAAAAATCTTTTTACTTTAATAAACGCATCCCGGCAGTTGCTGCTAAAATAATGTGGGTTCGATTTTTGCGTTGATTTGGAATGAATTTACTAGCTTCCTGCAAGCAATCATTAAAATATAAAATGACATCTTCTTTGGTTCTTAGTGCATTTATTCCGGGAGCTTTTTATCAAAAAATAATTAAAAAAACAATTCTAAAAGCAGTTTCAAATTCCTTTTACTTCTTTTGCAGTTAAATAATTCTTTGACACGAATGTCATCACCCTTATAAGCTGATAAGCCTCCTTGCCATGAATAAATGTATGTTCGAGAGCCTTTTTTTCAAAAATAAATATTTAATTTTAATTGATATTTTTTAAAATGATAAAATACCTGATGAGCCTGCATCAACAACTATTGAGAACTAAAAAAAATTTAAATGCTAAAATTTAATTCAATTATAACACTTTCAACACCAGTTAAGGCGTTTTTAGTATAAAAGTAGAATACCTCATCTGGATATTGGTATGAATCATAAAAAAAAGTTGATAGGCCAATTAAACTAGCAAAAGCAGCTAAAAAAAGGGTTCCGAACAAAATCAAAACTATTCTTGTTCTTGTCAATTTTTTATTCAGAGCCATTTGTATGAGCAAATTAAATTTTGATCCTTGGATGAATCGAAATTTCAGCTAATTATTTTAAGACGTAAAGCATTTTTAGTTAAATATAAAATCTATTAAAATAGATAAAAATATATCACATTTTTAATTGATAAGATTAAAGAAATTTTTCATCTTCAATGCAGGAATTTTAACCGCTTAAATGGTCTAATTCAATTATTTTTTAGTGCTTAAGTTTATAATTTTATTCTTTGTTAGTAAAATAACCATGATTTGCCAAGGAAAAAAGTCTTTGTTCAGATGATTTGTGTATAAAAAGAATTGTCTTTATTGTGCTCATTACAATTGATTTTTATTTACTAGAGCCCAAAATGCCAAAAATTATAATAATGCAACTAATTTATTTTGCAGCAAAATTCTATGAATTAAAAAATAGATAGAAAAAAGTTACTTTTAAAAATTTGCACGAAAATTCATAATATATCAAAATTTCATACTATTTTTCATAAAAATTATAAATTTAAATTTTACAAAATTCCAACTCGAATTTCCAGTCCAAAAAGAGCACTGATCTGAAAAAAATTAGTGCAGACCAGAAATGCCATTTGATGGGTAAGTGGTCCATTCTTTTCAATCAATGATTTCTCTTTACTAATTTTTATTTCAACAAAAGCCAGCAACAAGTCTATGGTGCTCAACATCCGCCCAATTTGAAAATAATTAAGTAACCTTTTTCTTGATTAAAAATATTATTCAATATTTTTTTTTCAAAGAGAACTCAAATCGGGCTCAGGCAGCTCCAATTCTCACAGTTTACCAGGCACAGTTGTAAAAGCATTTAGAGACTATGAGAAAAAAACAATTGACGCATGGGACATTGACGAAAATGAATGCTTCAATTTGACCGATCCATTTCAAATATCAATTACAGATTCGGAAGAGGTGGCAAAAAAAATAATTAAAAACCATAAAGAAACCCAAGAAAAAATGCAATCAAGTGTATCAATTGGGTCCAAGACAACTACAAAGTTATCTCCTGGTCCGGGCAAGGCACTCAGACAAGAAACCGATGCCAACAGCCAAATTTCCAACCTTTCCAAATCATTTAAAATAACTTCTTTGTCAAGTTCAGATGTAAAAAGTACAGACAGTTCTTATGCAAAGCCGTCCGATCCGAAATCAAGTATCCAAAACAAAAAAAATGACAACCAAGATGCAAATGCATCAAACAGGCATCAGTTATATGTCTTCAAAGATTTTGATCAAGATTCCACTAAAATACAAAAATTCGAAAATATCCTCAACTCAAGTCCGATCAATTTAAGTGAATTGGAAAAACTGAGCTGGAAAGGCATACCGAATAATTTTCGACCAATTTGCTGGAAACTTTTGTCCGACTACTTGCCTCTTAAAAAAGAACTACAAGAAAAAACCATTGAGCAAAAGAGAAATTCCTACTGGGAGTCTGTTACCGAATGCTATAGCCCCTCATTTTTGGACCTAAATCATGATACCTTGCGCCAAATTCTGAACGATATACCCAGAATGAACCCTCTTATACCTATTTTTCAAAATGAAACTGTTCAAAATATTTTCCAACGTGTTCTTTATGTATGGGCTGTTCGTCATCCCGGAAGTGGTTATGTCCAAGGCATAAATGATCTGTTGACACCTTTTTTTGTTGTTTTTTTAAACGATTACATTAAAATTGCGAGCTGTAAATTATTTTAAAATATATTTTTTTAGATTCAGTTATTTTTGATTATTTTATTTAGATACGGAAATTGAGGCCAAGGATATTGAAAATTTGTCACAAGAAAGTTTGCATCAATTGGAGGCCGACTGCTACTGGTGCATGACTAAATTGCTTGACAGAATTCAGGAAAATTATATTTTTTCCCAGCCTGGCATTCAAAAGAAAATAATTGCCTTAGAAGAACTAATGAAAAGAATTGACAGTAAAATTAAATGGAAATTTTTTTCTTTGAATTTATATTGTTTTTATGACCAAGGAGCTTTATATGAACATTTAAAAAAGAATAATATTGAGTTTATACAATTTGCTTTTAGATGGATGAATAATTTATTAATGAGAGAAATACCACTTAATTGTACAATTCGATTATGGGATACATATCATGTATTTTTTTTTCTTTTGGGAATTTTTTTAGAAAATTTTAATTTTATTTAAAAAGGCTGAGCCGTTCGGGTTCTCGGATTTTCATTTGTACGTTTGTGCCGCTTTTTTGTGCAGATATTCCAAGAATTTAATTGAAGAAAAAGATTTTCAGGTAATTTAACAAAAAATCAACTTTGGTTCGTCAATAATGCTGATTTTAGGGTCTAATGCTATTGTTGCAGAGTCTTCCAACCCGAAATCTTAAAATTAGTGACATAACTCTTTTGACTGCCGAGGCATACAAACTTCAGGTTATGTTTGCCAATTCTCCTAGCCATATGTCTGGGAATAATCTGTGACACTGTTTGTTGTAATCTGCTTGATGAATGGGGAATAAAGAAATTTTTGGAATATTTTGTTGATTTTTTATCTAAAACATTTTTTAAATTAAAAAAGATTTTATCTATTATCATAATTTTTCAATGATTTTTTGTTGCTGATTTTTCAAAATGCTTAACTTTTCTCGTTTTGTTTATGAAAAGATTGTTTAATAAAGTAACGAAGTTTTATAAATTTATGCTTTAAATTCCAACTCTCAAATTAAAGAAACCTTTTATCAAAATTGCTTGTTCATTTTCTTACTATTTTTTGTTTTATTTTTTAATTTCATTTTAAAATAAATATTTAATAAATAGCATGTTAACGAAATCTCTCTTAAGCTTTAAAGCAAAAATTTTACAAGTTTCTTTGAAAAATTTTTTTAATGATTTCATAATATTAGAAATTCTTAGAACATATTTTATATTTTTGATCTTAAGACCTTACCATTTTGGTCTTTAAGTTTCTTTTCTGGTTGTCTTCATTAATATTAGTATGATTACAATTTTAATAATTTTCTAATAATCATGTTTCTGTGATTTGCATAAAAGTAAATTTTTGTCAATTATTTCATAGTGATTTAACTTTATTTTTACACCAAATATTTCATTTTCGATATTAAAATAACTTTTTTAAGTGGCAAAATAAAAAATTTTGTAAACAAACAAAACAAAATGTAGAGGATAGTTTTTTAATATTTTGCTTTATTTTACTAATTTAGTCAAAATATGACTATTTAGTTATGATTACAAAAAAGAGAAATTTACCAAAATACAAAAATTTTAAAAAAAAGTTCAAATGTAGTAGTAGTAGTATTAGTAATGTCTGCAGGAGCCTTATTAACTGTAAGGCTTTGGTAGACTTTGCTTCTCACTACTTCAAAGACTTTTAATGACTAGGACTTAAATTTGGAACTTTTAAACAACTCTGATCAAGTCTCTTCTAAAACCACGATTTTCTAGACTCATAAGATTTAAGTATTTCAATCTGTCTTCATTATGCTTAGCTCTAGTAGAATCAACCAGTTTTGTCGCTCTTTTTAGTACTTTTTCAAAAATTTTAATGTTTGTTTTTAAATACGGACTCTTAATGATTCTCGGCTATGGTTCTTAAATAAATTTCTTATCAGACCCAGTATTCGGTTAACTTTCATAGCTGTTACAGTACATTGTTTATTCCATTTTAAATCTTTTCAAAATTTGGCGTTATTTGTTTGTTTTTTTCTAAAATTAGCTTTAAACATTGCACTTGTTCCAAAGCTCTTCAAATATTTTTTCATCGGTCACTCTTTTCCTTACACCTCTTGCTATTGTATATTATTAATTTCATTTCTTCCAACTAATTTTATGCCAGTTTCAAAACATTATTAAGGCAATTCTCCTTTTATTATCTCCAGATATCATTAACTGTCATGATAAACAATTCATTTTTCAAATAAATATAAGCTTTTTTAACAAAAATTTTTTTTCCATTTTCGAATTTCCATGATTATATTTCTTCCTTTAAATTTTTTCTAAACTTTCATCTTCGAACTTGGCTACGAAAAGTTTATTTTCTGGTTTATCATGTTTGGAATTTGTATCATTCAATTTTTTTGTAAAAGGAGTTTTATTAATTTTTCCATTACGACCATATTTATTTATTTCTTCAAATATATCGTCATCATAAACTTCATTATCAGTGATTATCTTCATCTTCACTCACGTGAATGGTGTTCATAGCTGAGAAACATACTGCTTAAACTTATTTAAATTATAACCATAATATGGATTAATTGAGTTAAATGGTGAAGATTGACTATTCAGCGGCTGGGAGTTAAATGTCATATATCAGCTATTTTGTCTAATAAAGTAATATTCAGTCTTTAGTTCTTCATTTTGATTTTGATATAGTTGTTGGAAATGCATTTTTCCCCAGTGGGTAACCCACTGTTTTAAATTGGTATCCTTTAAACTTTTAACAAGTTTTAGTTTTCTAAATGGATCTCTCTTACCACCATACTTACATTCGAGTATGACCAATACACTCTGAATTCCTGATGAGTACATGTTGATAGACTTCTATTATTAAAATTGTTTTTAAATATTTTTTTGTAAATAATCACTTAAGACATGGTCAAGCAAGGCATAGTGAAATTTTATAGAAATCTTCAAATACAAAAATAAAATTTAAATGAATTTAAAATATTTAAATTTAAATGAAAAAATTTTATTTTCGCCAAATTGCACCAAATTTAAAAGTATTAAAAATAATACGCAATTGATTTTCCAAGATTTTGCAGGCTTACGCAGTATGTGAAACAAAATTTATTTCACTTTGTTTCGTTTTCAGAACAAGTTTGCTATATTTAGAACAAAAGTTATATCATTTTTTATTTTTGTATTGGAAGTTTAGGATGAAATTTCACAATGCTGTCAAGAAACAAAAAAATTAAAAAATATTTCATTTTTTTAACTCACAATAGAATAAAATCAATTATTTTGAACATTTGAAAAAATAAAAATTTTAAAAATTTAATATTTCTTACCAGAGTAAAACTTTTGAATATCAGTATCATATTTATAATAAGTATTTTTATTCTCTATTTTGTGTTCAAGTTCACATTTTAGAACTGGAAGGACCAAACGATGAAATGTAGCAAGCAGATACAAAGGTTATCTGAGTACAATCTACAACATTACAAGGAGCACTTTTTTCAGTCATACGGCGGAAAATAGAAAATTTTTTTTGATTAGAAAAAAAGGGAAAAAAATATAAAATTTTGACTTTTACTTACAGTACTGATTTGGCACGTGGATTTTACGATACACGAAAATTTACGTAAAATAAGGTAAAATTACGTAATTTTACGAAATTTTTTCGAAATTTTACGTAAATTTACTTTGGCAAATTCAAAGTTTCAAAAATTACTCCAGCTAAATGCCAAGCATGCATTAATCATTTGAAAAAAGTATTTTTTTCAAATATGATAATAATAAAGTAAAAATATTAATTAAAAAAATCGTAATAAAAAACAAGAGATTGGTCAAACAATGTCTTTAAAAAGGATTTTTTCATGAAATAAAATTAATTTACAAAATTTTACCATTTTTTAAAGTAAAAAACTCAAAATTTACGTAAATTTACGTAAAATTTCTTTTCGTCAAAAAAAGCCATAGAAATTCTGAAAATTTTTTTTAGGGAAAATTTACCAAAATTTACAAAAATTCGGCCATTTTTTGGGCAAAATAAATTTACAAAAATTTACCTTATTTTACGTAAATTTACGTATACACGTGTCAAATCCTGTCGTGTTACTCTGTATTTATCTTTTTGAAAAGGCTTTTAAGAATAGACACGAAAATCGAAGTGATTTAAAATTTTATATTAAGCTTAGATTGAATAAAAAGTTGTTTTTTTGAGTAAAATATTTATAATTAGATTTTTAAAATAATTTATTAAATCATTTAAATTATAAAATGATTAGCTTTGAGTTAAAGGAAAATTAATAAACAAAAAAAAGAAAAAAATATTTTATGAAGATAATTTAGGTATGTAATATAGTTTCAATGTTGTTTATTAAATGAATTTTCAATTGGAATATTTTATTTTTTAATATTAAAAAAATATAAATTATTTAAATAATTACAAAAATAATTTTTTATTCTAACTGGATAACTGTACAAAAAAAGAAAAAAAAAAACTAAATAAAATTCAATTGTTAAGTCCAATTAATTGATTACGTCTAACCTTTAATCGATCCAATCGATCCCTATTCACATCAATAAACTGCTTGAGCTCAACGCTGGAATTATTCATAATCTTGCTGTTGTTCGAAGACTGACACGATTTGTATCCAGACGACTGGGACGACGATGAAGAGGCACACGACGGAATCGAGCTGGACGAAGCCGACTCAATCTTGTTGATCAGATCTGACACAAAATAATCCTGATTGGAAAATATCTTGTTGAATATCTTTTCCTGTATTAGATCCAGTTCTTTGACTTGGACCTCGGCCTCACTGGAACTAGTCGAAATGGAAGAGCATGACGAAGACGACCTGGACGACACCGAATTTTGATTTATCAAAAAACTAACTTTTTTTGCCGAGTTGGCCTTTTCTGATTTGATACAGGAGTTTTTTGGAGATTTAAAAGGACTCGGTGGTTGAAGAACAACCGAGCAGAGAGAGGACTCTGTCTCGGAATTGTCCGAACAAATGTTTTCCATGCTGGAATTAAGGCTATTGGGCACATAGTAGTAGTTTACATTGTTAAAGCTTTTTGGAATGGATGGCCGAGGCGGTGGCGATGGTACAATGGTCGGCTCAATTATATTCACTTCTTCTTCTATTTCATAGAACACATTGAACAACTCTTGCTTCCTGACTGTGTTTAGGTCCGATCTTGAAGAGGTCATTATTGGAGAGAGGGAATCCATTTTTTTCTTTGGGGTCTCAAAATCAAACACACTCAGTCGGTTGATGACTCGAGGGGTGTTTTTGAGCATTGGTCTTGGTGGCGATGATGGATCATCTTTGACTATCATGGACGACAATGAGTCATCACTTTCGAATACGCAACTGCTCGGTGGGGACTTTCGGATTATCATTGTGGCGTTTGAGGAGGAAGAGTTGGAGGAATATTCATTAGAGTGGGAAGTGGTGTCGTTTTCAGAGATGATGTTTTGGTACAGAGGAAGTCTTGGTCTTGGCCGAAGAGGGGCTGTGCGGTGATGAATGACTGGCGGGGTAGCTGGTGGTGGTGGTGGCCGGTGACTTGGGGGAGGACCAAGTTTGTCATTAGTCATTTTTTTCACTTGATCCAAACTAATGTATTCAGGGTTTAGGAAGGCTTTTTTCATTTTTTTCTGGTCTAAATCTAAATAAAAGTAATAATAATTTTCTTTATAGTCTATGTAAATAAGCAGGAAAAAATAGCTAAATTGTGTAATCAAAAAAAAAAGAAAGGCGACGAAAAAGTGTTTATTTATGAATAAAATGTCAAGCCGGTGTATTTAATGCGGCTCTTTTTGTTTTCTTAAATCTATTAAATAAACTTAGTTGTACAGGTAATAAAGTAGATTGTTTTTAAATGAGATTTTTTATTTTTTTTTTGTAAATTAATTTGTTTTCGTAAGATGACAACAGCCCTCGGTAGTCCAATTAAAGTGATAGCTTTTCAAAGTGCTGACTTAAAAAACACATAATTCGATTATAGTACGGCGTTTTTTTTCTTTGTTAGATATTCCACCTTTTTATACAATGTGATTTGATTAAATTAGAAATTAACGCCGATTGACAACAAAATATTGATGTCAAATGTATGACAATTTAACTTAGAAAAAAATGACATATCAAGTGCATAATTTGACAACATTTAATAGCAATTATAGCAAATTTATTTCAACAACAAAATTATTTTTATTAATTTTTTTTATCCGAATAAAAACACAGATTAAAAAAAAAATAAAAATAAAATTTAAATTTAAGTTAATAATTTATTTAGATCCAAAAATTTTGTAACTTTTAATTTATTCCTTTGATCTTTAATTGTCCTTTTTAATTTTTCAAAATTACCTAATGTACCTTAATTAATTTTTTTATTATAATTTTATCTTAATTTTTTTTCTTTCTTTATTTAAAAATTATTTTTACAAATTTATTAAATCAATTTTTTTCATATTATTCTGAAGGAACTAAAGCTTGATACAGATTTACAAATAAATAATAAAAATTAAAGAAATATAAGATCATAAAATCAAATCAATATAAAATCTTCTTCTTTTTTGTCATGAAGCCTCAAATATTTACGAATCTATTTTTTTTTAAATAATTCCCACCTTCATTTTTAAACCTATTATTTTTTTAAAATTTTATACATTCAATTTTTTTTTATTTTAATTCTGAAGGTACTTTATTTCGGTACAGATTAACAAATAAATCAAAAGTATTTAATTTAATCTTTTTTATATTTATAATTTTCCTTTATTTTTTAACTTATTTGATTTGAATTTTATTTTTCTAACCTTATTTTATCCTGATATATAAAAAAAATAACAGTAATTTCTCAGACTTTACAACCATCAAATAGACTTAAAGTGATCATATTAGTGTAATCCCTCGGAAAAACATTCAACAATAATTTCTTTATCTAAAAATTAAAAAAAAATTGTTTAAAAAAGGGAATTATTTTCGAGATTAAAAAAAATTAATTTATATATTTAGTGATACTGCTATTTTTTTTCAATTGAATAAAATGCTCCATGTTGGATTTCTTTGAATTTTATATCTATTAGAATTGACTTGAAATTGTCAGACTAAAAAAATGTCGGTTTCAAATTAAAAACAGTTTGAATTATGGTCATTTTGGCGGTTCGCTTTAAATTCGCATCATGTAGCTGAATATTTAGGCTTAAAATGTCAATTGAGAAATAAAAAAAGATACATCCCCAACTATCTCTGCACAAGTAAATGGTTTAATAATTTTTAATTTGTATCTTCGAAAATCTTTAATTAAATCTGTCCATTAGCTGGCCTTTGAAGACCAAAGTAGCATTTTGCTCACTTAAGCCTATTATTAATTTGGATTATATTTTATACTCAATTAAATGTTTTCTCGTCCATAACTATCATTTTTAAAAATCACACAAAAGAAAAAACCGAATTTGTTCAAAAGAAATCGCTTATTGTCCTAACTTGCTTATCTAAAGTATAAATTAATAGATAAAAGACCCCATCATGACTTTTATCTGGATTAAACAAATTGCTTTTATTAAATCTACTCTCTCCAAATAACCTTTTTATTGCCTTTTTGACTTGAATACCTAAATAAATGCTTGCGTACACAGGGATTAATTGTGGCGTGGATTAATGAGCCAAACATAGTTCTATTTCTACTATTTTCCAAGTAACTAAATAGTTACACAATCGAGTGAAGCTTGACAAATTAGCAACTGGTATTATTTTTTTTTTAATAAATATTCTTTAAGTGATTCCTGAAAACAAAAGAAAAAGTGTTAATTTCAATTTGGTATAATTTGTAAATAACACGACCAAGGGCCGAGTTTTCTTAATGTCCTCAATCTTGATAATCGAGCATAACCGATAGCCTAAATATTGATCTTAAAACTGATTAAATATTTGCTCTAGTCGAATATGGAATTTTGTTTGCTAATCAAACAATAGCCACCTGAATTAGTGACTTTGAGAGCTGGAGCCAAACAGCCATGGATGGGAATTTAAATGATTAATTTTTACTATGTGAATTTTGTCTAATTTTAGCCAACAATAATAAACCTATTTTTATTATCTTTACCTGAGTTGATTTTTTTTAATTTTTTTTGCCAAGTCCCGTGGTCATACAATTTCTTGGAATAATAAACATATTATTCAGCTAGTTTGGTTGTAAATGAGCTAAATCGAGCCTGAGAAAACCCTAATGACTTGACGACAAATTTGAATAAACACCAATTTTTTTTTTATTTGACAACTTGTATTCTTATCTAGCTTCAGTAATTAAATTAATTTTAAATTAAAATATTAGAAATTCTCCTAGCTATTTAATGTTTATGACAAATGAATAAGAAAAAAATGCTAATCGCATTTATTAACAGTTTGACATGATGTAATTTAGAAGCTGAAAATAACAAAAGTCAAAGAGACAACCTGAGGAGAGTAAACAAAATATCGATGAGAAATTCCAGTATTATCTATTTAGAAAACATAGCTTTGAGTCAGATAGATCAAGGACTGGGATATAGAGTGTAAAATTACATAATTATTGGCTTTAATTAGAACGTTTGGCTTTGGGCTGCACGCACACGAGAAACCCGGGCAGATGGATTTTAGATATGTAATTATCTTATCTGATTCGAGTAATTAGAAATCGATTTTTGAACATATTTTAGGTAGATTCTCGTTTGGACTTGATGCTTCACTGACTTTTCTCCTTGAGCTATTTGTTTCACTTTACTGTTTTAAATGAATTTTAATGAGACTAATTGCTCTATTGATCATGTTTGACTGATTTCTCAATTACGTGATGTATTTTTGAGTTTATTGTTATTTTAAATTACTCTTTAATTCCCAAATCTCATACAATAATTACAACCGAAATAAATAAATTACCTTTTTTTTGACAAAATTAGTGAAAATTTTTTTAAAAAAAATTTTTTTGTAAAAATTCTACATGATTCTTTATTCATGAATTCTTAAATTTAAATTTTCTTACTACTAGTGTTGAATATTATTTTTTTAATAATAAATTCAATGTAACCTATTCAGTAGGATAAAAAATTATTTACAAGAAATACAAAAAATTTTTTATTAGAATTCGAAATGAATCTTTATAATTCTTTGGTTTAATTATTTTTTTCACCGAGTTATATTTGAGGTTGATTTTATTGAAAACAATTTTGGGAAAACCCAGAGTTTCTTTATAGCTTCATGAATAGGTATCATTACATATAAAGAAAATAAATAAAAAATAAAAGATTCTTTAAAAAATAAATTAAAAACACCTTTGGTGCGTAGTAAATTATTTTAACATTTAAAGAATTAGGCCCGTTTGAATATTAAAAATTTTTAAATGTTGAATCTATTTAAATAAAATTAAAACAAAATTAATGCTTTACTTATTTATAAGATTTATAAATATTCATTTGAATTTGCGTTAAACGTGATTAAAATCTTAAAATTTTGGACACGTTTGCTAATGATGCTTGTGACTAAGTGAGAATAACAATCGAACAAAATTTAAAATTAAAAAATAAACATTGATTAATTGTTTTGCATAACTCACAGTTTGTTTCCTAAAAAAGAGTTCAATTTTTATTTACTCATTTTACAACCTAACTATTTCTTATTTTTTTCCTGAAACTTTAATTATTTAAATTTTCTCTACTTTTAACTTTTTACCCATTATCATATTATTTCTAAAACTTTATTTTTTTTTAATTTAATTTTAATTTAATATTTTATCTTCAATAAACTTTGGCTCAGTACAGATAAACAAATAATTTTGAAAAAAAATAGACTAAAAATATTTTTTCCCAAACGAATCTTGATAATTTGTTAAATTTTTTAAAATCTAAATCAATGTGAAATTTATCGAAAATAAAAAAAAATGTGAAAATATCTAATTAAAAGATTTAAATGAAAAAATACTACTCTGCTTAAATTATTATCAATAAAAAATTCTTTTTAAATTGTATTTATTGAAAAATCTAATTTAACATTTTGCAAATTTCTTGATAATATTTTTAAGAGAAATTGAATAGAAATACATTGAAATTTTTGCTACATAGAAAAACAGAATCTTTGTCCTTGAGTTAAACTTCAGAATTATATTTTTCAAAAACAAAAAGAAAAAAATGAAAAAGAGTAACCTATTGTTATTTATTCATTTAGCGCCAAATCAGATGATGTAATAAAGTAATTGAGAAAAAAGATTTGAAATATAGTTTTATGTAATTCAAAGTTTGAAACCTATAAAGTCTTTGGATAATTTAAAATTAAAAAAAAAAATTTATGTGTAATTTTTGATGAAAAAAAAATTCACAGTATAACATATATATTTTAAATTCAACATTGTTTATTTTAGCATTGTGAAATTTAGTAAAAATTTAAATTTCAAATTCTGAATTTTGCAGAGCTTTACAAAATTAGTATATTGGTGGTACAAAGGATGTATCAGTTGCTACCATTTACAGAACATGTTTTGGTCCTTCATAAATTAAGCTTTGGCATTTTTTTAAATATATTTTTTTTGATTTTTTACCAAAATTAACAATGCCTTTATTTTAAAAATCTAAAAAAATTATCTTATTTTAATTCCTTAGTTTTTTTTTATTTTTTTACATCAAATATTATCCTAAAAATCAAAATTAAACTATTTTTGAGAGGATTTATATTCCCATAGGAAAAAAATCTCAGCTTTCTAATGGTTCCATTTGTATCAAAATTGATCGTAGGTAATTTTTAAGATCTTAATAGAAAAAATAGAAAATCGGAACAACTAACTTTGGTCAAAGAGATTTTTTATTACTAATCGTATGGTCCCCCTCTGGAATCAACTTCCGTCCGCAGTAATTCAATCTAACACCGAGAACGGCTTCAAAGCGAATTACAACAAATATAAAGCAGATTTTAACAATCGGCTGTCATTGTGAGGAAAAACCTCACTCTCAGAATTACTTCTGCTATAGCCTAAACTATAATTATTATTTTTATTTAAAATTAAAAAAATATATTTTAATTTGAAGAATTTTAGATTAAATTTAACCAACAATGCACAAAATAAAAATTCAAGGATACTTAATTTTAAGATGTATTATGTTACGCTTTTAAGTGAAGATCTAAAAAAAATTGTTAATTTTATAAAAGAATTGATTGTGTCATTGTTTTTATCCAACTTGGCATAGCTTTAAATTTCAAAGATTTAAAAATAAACCTCCAAAAAATTACTGAAATATTCACTTAATCTAACAAAAACAAAAACAACTCAACAATCCAAAAAAGTTAAAGACATTATTTTTAAAGTAAAATTAAAAGCTTTGGTTTTAAAATCAGGCTTCAAAAATACTATTTAATGAGATGATAGTCTTATTTATTCTAAAAAAGCACTAATACAATTTATTAAAGGTTAAATATTATTAGGATATTGTCAAACGAAAAATGGGGTCTTGATCAAAACACACTAGGAAATTTATATAAATCTTTCGTCGGATCAATTTTAGATTATTCTTTTCCCTGCTTAAATTCATTTTCAGAAAATAATATCAAAAAACTACAAGCAATTCAGAATACAGCAGTCAGATCTATTCTTAAGTTAAAATATGATACTATCTCCAACATCGTGCATCATGAGGCTTTTAATAAACTAAAATTACTAACAGTCTCGAATTGGCTTTTTGAATTGAGTGAGAGATATGTTGGGACAGGACTGAGTCATTCTATTCCATTGGTTGTAAGACTGGTGAAGGAATACAAAGAAGGTTTCGAATCAAGATACATTGAATACCCAACTCCATTGTGTAATTGCTACCTTACTATTTCTTCTTTTATTCCTGAAACTTGAACTATTTAATCATGTGCCACATGTAACAATCTATCCCAATTTATGTCTTTTCAACTTTCATTTTTTTAGCTTATTTACTTTATTTTGATTCTTTTGTTTGTATCTCATTTTATTAACTTTAATTTAATTTTTATTTTATTTTTTAACTTATTCTGAAGGAGCTTTAGCTCGGTACAGAAAACAAATAAATAAATAAAAAATAAATAAATATTTTTAGATAATAACAAAAATTTGGTCAATCTAATTTGGTATTAAAAATAATAGTTTAAAAGGTAGAAAACAAATTAAAACGATAAAGTATGATAAACATTTAGGTTAAAATGCTAGGGCGATAAAATTGCTTAATACCTTGTAAAAACATGCAAATTAGATAGAAAAAAATGTCAAACTAAAAGCTTGATATTTCGATCAAGACAGCTAATTTAAAATCAATTTTGACAAATTTTGACATATGCAGTTTAATTATGTGTTAAGAGAGAGAGAGAAAAAAAAGTCTAAAAAATTCAACTCGGCATCCGAGCAAAACGGAAGCAGTGGTCGCATACGCTGAGCATTGCGTAACTGCCAACCGTTCTGATCGACAACCTATTGAACTCAAGACCGAACGAACTTATTTGTTTAATTAATGTCTTGCTGTGCCTCTTAGTCATATTGTGCTGGCCTACTTGAGAATATTTCTTAAGTAAAGTACAGATGGCTGCGAATTTGTTTGACTAATAATTAAAAGATTTGGACTGTTTGTAAAACTGCTTGAAGGCTTCTTTACTCACTTTGATATTCAAAGAAGAAGATCGACTGTACTGATGGACAAATATTGATTAGAAAATACCGCGAGTATTCGCATTTGTGATTTATCTGATTTGTTTGATGTGAGGGTGACGAAGAAATTCGAGAAATCTACTCGACATGATAAAATCTGCATTGTCCCAAATCAACAAGGTAATCATCGATTAGATTCGATTTGTTTGTGAAAATGGATAGTTTCAAAAATTATTCCAATTGATAATGCTGGTGTCAGTATGGCCGTTAGCTCGAAATTTAAGATTTTTAGTTCAATTGCATTTTTCCACACAATCCATCAACTAGTATATTTGATAAATTTAAGAGTATTTTTTTTTCAATTTATTTCCTGCTGATTACAAATTGAAATTTGCTTTGATTGTTTCGGGTCTTAATTTTCTCCTGAGTGTATCCAATTTCCTCGGGAAATAACCGTGGAATGAACCTTAATTTTAATCATGCCAAATTTAAAGAAATCAACAATCAACTATAAATGCGAATTATTTTGATATTTATTTTTTTTTCTTACAATAAACATTAGTTTTTAAAAAGGTGATCACTTTTCTTTTTTTTTTTTTATTAATTTAGAATGCCCCAGAGGCGTTTTTTGAAGCAAATTTTAACGAAAAAAATTATTTTTCTTAAGGTTTTATTAGGCCTTAAGATGATGAGAAAAAAATTAGAAATATTTATTCCTGTAACATTTGTTGTTAATTTTGACAAATTAACCTGGATAAAAAACTAGAAAATATGGGTTTTGTGTCCGACCTTTTGGCGTTTATGTCAATTGAACGAAAAAAGCACGTGATAATGGTACACTTTAAGACAAATAAAAAGCCTCCACTCAACACATGGATCTTTATAATGGATTTCAGACCATTTTCGATTAATTTTAATTTTTTTTGTAACTCAAAACCCTAGTATTTATTAATTATTTATTAACTCTTATAAATTTTTTTTAATATATTGTACTTTTAATTTAATTTTTTTTTGTTTTTTTTTTATTTGAAAGGCATTGGGAATTTGTAGTCCAGTTTAAAGAAAAAAATTAGAGAAATATTTGCCAATAAATTGATTGTTTTTTTAATCATATTGGTTTAATTTTTTGTGTTTAAATTACAAATTGTATCTACTGTTGAAATAGAAAATTTTTAGTTAAAGTTCTAAAAAATTTAAAACTTAATTGCTATCTAAAAATAGAGCTAAAATTCAAAAAAGTAAAACCATAGATCTGTTCAGAAATTTGTCTAGTTTATTTAAATAAAAATTTGTGCCCTAAGTGATTCCTGGAACTAAATACAATTTAAGTAAAAAAAAAAGTGTTGTTTTTCGCTTTTGAGACTCCCGAAAAAAATAAAATTTAGAGTTTCAAAATGCGTAGTTTACGAACTTAAACACAAAAATTAGAAATTCAGATGACACTTAAGTTGAAATAATTTGAAATAAAACTTTCTAGTTTATTATTTATTTTCATGAAAAATTGAAAAAAATAATATTCAAAATTCTTTTTTGTAACTTTTAAATAATTAATAATAATTAATTTAGATTTAAAATTAAATTTAAATTCAAACATTGAAAAGTCAAAATTTTTAAAAAACAAAGTTTTTCAACAATTGAATTTAAATTTAATTTTAAAAATTAAACTAATAGTATTTACCGCATTTTAATTTTTTTTAAAATTTTTATTTAAATTTCATTTTAATTTCTACACAATATACCCCTCTCAGTTCCTTGTAATTTTTTACTTATTATTTTTATAATGTATTGTATACCAAAGTTAACAATAATATCTATTTGATTCTATATCTTATCAGTTCTCTTATTTCTGTAATTTCCCTTTTATAGCGCAATGTGCTTCCATAGGTGATCTCCCAGTAGATCGCTTCTGCAGGCTTCCTTGCCGTAGCTTATTATTATTATTATTATTTTAATTTAGAATTGAAAAAAAAATTTTTACAATTATAATCACATGATTTAAAAATGTAAGTTGCGATGACAGAATTTTAAAATTTAAATAAAATAAATTTAAAAAATTGCAAAAAAAATTCCAATTAGAATAGATTATAGAGACAAAAAAAATACCAAAACATTTATCTTTTATCTGATAATTATTTCCCGTGTTAATCAAAATTATTTGTCGAATTTATTATTTGACTATCAAAACTTAAATTTAAAAAGCTCAGTTTTGTCAATTTAAATTAATGAAAAAGAATTTTTTTATAATTTTTGGAAGGTTTGTATGAAGGTTCACATTGCCTATTTTAAAAAGCTTCAGCTCGGCACAGATAAAAACCAAAATTATCCCCAAAAGAAACAAATACGATATTCTTAAAATAAATAAAATAAATAATGAATATTCCCTTCTTTTTGCTGACTATCTTGTCACCTTTTTTTTTAAAAAGAAACAGGTTGATTTCTGAAAATAAGATCAATAAATACTTAGATGAATTAAAACAATGGCTCTGCAAGTGGAAATTGAAAATATCAACTGAAAAGTCTTGTTCGATGGCTATTTAAATATTTAAAAAGAAAAATGCTGATCTTTACTTAAGAATTTATGGAAATAAAACCAAGTTTCTTGGTATATATTTCGATTCTAAATTAAATTTTAATTCAATGATCGATGAAATTAAAGAACGCTGTAACGAAAAATTGAGTTTAAATTTTACATTTATTTATCTTTATTGAATTGTACTTTATATATCTTAACTCTTTCTCAGAAACCAATATTAAAAGAATACAAATAAACCAAAACTCAGCACTACGGTCTATTCTAAAACTAAAATACAACATTTCCTCCAACATTTTGCACCATGATGCTTTAAATAAACTTAAACTCCTAACAGTCTCGAGTTGACTTTGTAAGAGATATGTAAGGGCAGGACTGAGTCATTATATTACATTGGTTGTCAGAATGGTGGAAGAATACAAAGCAGGTTTCGATTCAAGATATATCGAATACCCGACTCTTTCTTACCTGAACTGTTTAATACTTAAACATGTTACGCCTGTCTTCACTTTTTCAGTTTGTTTGTTTTAATTTTCTTTAATATTATTTTAAATTATTTTATTTTTTCTTGATTTTTTGATCTTTTTTTAATCTCAGGGTACTTTAGCTGATACAGTTAAACAAATAAATAGAAATTCGATTTTTTTAAATTTTTTAATTTACGCCTTCTATTTATTATTTATTTATTAGCTATTATATATTTTATTTTTACATGTTTTACTTTAATTTTAATTTGTTTAAATTTTTTTCTATTTGAAAGAGCTCAGCTCGGCACAGATAAAAATCAAAAACTAAATCCCGATTGCTTGTGAATGAGGAACCAAATATTAAAAAACTTATCTAATGAACTTATTAACATGAATTTGAAACAAACCAAAAAATATTTAATTATCACCTACTAAATATTAACCTGATGGCGTTTAGTTGACATTTTCATGCACTCTGCTAGGTAAGATATCATTTTTAAAAGTAAAATGATAAAGTGAATTTGTTTAACTCAAAGCTATCTAAAATTAATTTTTAAAATAAACTATTTATAAATAAAGACTAACTTTTTCAGTCCATATATTTGTAAGGCTCTAAAATTTAAAAATTTATTTTTATAATTTAGAAGAATGGTACAGAAGCAATTTTGCAGAAGTAGCACACAGTTTTTGATCAGTATTCTTTAAAAACAATAAAACCCTCCTACGCATAATTATTAATCATAGTGACAGATTAGATTATTTAAAATGATCACCAAATTGTTTTAAAACTCAAAACTGGTCATTCAAAAATTCAAAATTCAAAATTTTTAAATTTTACATTAGGATTTAAAATCGCAAATTATGAAAAAAAATTACATTTGACATTTGAAACATAAATTCAAAACCAAAATTGACTTTTTATTGTGAATTTGAGACAATTTGCTTAGCTCAAATTTTTAATCAATTCTCTAATTTTAAAGATTTTCGAATTTCTGCACTTCAAAAGAAAACATTGATTGATTATTATTTTTATTAAACTTAATGATTTTTTAAATTTCTATTTTAAATAACAAGTATCTAGTTACGTGTAAAATTTTTTAAAATGGCCACAAAAATTACATTTTTCATTAATTTTGAAATTTTAGTCACTGAATTAGTCACCTTGTCAATACATACATGACCACGACTGGTCATGTATTAGGTGACTAAATGGCCACAATTCAGATTAGATGCCAATAATTTTGCATTTTCTCTGAAATTTACAAACCATGAAAAATGCATCCACGGCTATGATAACATGGATTATCAAAATAAAATTTAAAGAATTTCACAACCCAAGAAAAGAATTAACGGTGACTTTATTTTACGAGATTATTTATAAATAATATTAAATGCGAATTTGGTAAATCAAATAAACTTGGCAAAATGTAAATTCATGTTAAATTAATTCATGAATTTACAAATTTCCTATACTTTCTTTTTAAGGTATCAAAAAGTGGCAAAATGAAATAAACTTCCATACAATATTGTACTGCAAAAGAATGTCAAAATCTTCAAAGCGATGATAAATAAATGGAATTTTAAATGCTAAAGATCATTTAAAGACTAAGAACACTACCATAAAAATATTGGTATGAAATGCACAATCAGTTAACAGAACTATTGCAGAGACTAGCTGATTGAATTTTTTTTTAAACAACTTTATTCCTATTAATTTAACTTTCGAAATAAATTTAATGCTTCTTATGAAATTTTTTTTTCACTTTTGCCCTAAACTTGTTTCTTCGGTGCTTGTTTTGTTCATCTTAATGACTTATGGCTTAAGAAGCTTGTCTTCTTTGTACCGAGATGAAATCAACTTTATTAGAATATATTTTTAATTTTAATTTATTTTTAATATTTATAAATTATTTTTTTGAAAATGAAATACGATCAAACGCATATAAATATATATAAAATATACATATATAAATGCTGCGTAGATAATTAAAGTAAACTCGTTAAATTGTAAGTGGATTTTGTTCAAATGGTTATTTTTTTAGAATTTTCTATTCTTTGGATAATGAAATACTTTGATTTAAATTAGAATTTTAGGTTTAATGAAATTAAACTTGTTTATGAAAAATTAAATTTGAATGCCTAAATAAACTATTTTTTTTAACAAGTCTACAAATTAAAGTCATGCAAACCGATTCAAGTTTTTACTAATTCAAATTGCAATTATTTTTAAAACAAGTTTTGTGTTTTGGTTATGTATCTAACGTGTGTCATCATCAACAAGTTGTTTTTTGAAATAAATAAAAAACAAATTATTCTCGAAAAATATAAAATCTTTTTTCAAATAGAAAATAAAAATATTCAAATCTGGTTGATTTTTTTCTTAAGTTATTTGATCAGAATTCTTTTTTTATCTAAAAAATATTTGTTTTTAAATTTTAATTTTGAAAATATTCATTATTTCATAAGCTTGATTGTTATGAATTAAAAGAAATATTTTTAATTGGAATAAAGATTGAATTATTAAATCAAATTGGTAAAACCATTTTGATTTAATATAAAAACATGTTAAAATATTAACTGATAATCAGATAAGGTTTTTATATTATGTTTGGTATCAATTAAGTATACTTTTACCAAGTTCTAGTGAAAAAATCTCTCCTAATGCCTATTTGTGCTGGGTTTCCTCGATCTTTATTTATTTTTTTGATAAAAAATTTAAAATATTCTTATTCTTAAAGAATTTAGGTATCCATTTAGCTAAATATCACAGTTCGATAATGCTCTTCGCTTAATTTATCTAAGCTGTATTACAGATAACTCAATATGTATTCAAGATAATCATAAATAACACCAAGTGATTGAATTTTTTATTAAGAGAAATTTTCAAAAGCAAGAATAAAAAATATCTTGCTTTTGAAAATTTAAAATATTTTTATCGAGAAAGATTTTGCCTAGGCTGATCTTCTTTCTCATATTTGATTGTTGGTAGTAAGAAAACGTATAGAGACACAAATATGGTTACTTTAAAGTAATATTCACAGAGTTGTTCATAAATTCAAGGTAAAGTCGAGTCATTTCACTTCACACAAAAAAATTTAAATTTTACTTTAAAGAGACTTTAAAATGACTTTTTTTTCTTTTGCAATGAATATTGATCAAAATTTTTACAATTAAAACTCGAAATTAGTTCAATATTATATTTAAAGTTTATTTGATTAAAAAAAACTCGTATAAAACACTTTAATATTTTAAATCACACTAAAATAGCGAGCAAAATTAGTGAAAAAATTGATAAGGTAGTTAAAATTGCAATTGAAAAAGCAACTTTCTCTTTAAGTTTTTTTATCTTTAAAAAAAAATTAATAACAAATAATGTGTTATTTTATTTTGAAAATAACATACCACTGGATCATCACTTTCTTCAGATTTAATACTGTTAGCACCACGATTTGGATTTAAATTTTGTTCTGCTCTAATTTCAATCTTTTCTTAAACCAAAATACTAGATATGACAAAAAACTTCAAAATCAGCTTCTAAATTACCAATAATTTCATCGTTGTCTTGAGCTATTAAAGACATATCCCGAATAACTTTATTTAAAAAACTTAAATCGGATTCCATTTGAAAATTTTGACTATTGTAATCTCTGACAGGCTTTATTTCGTCCAAATTATTTGAATCAATAGCAAAATCCTGATTATTCTGAAACAAAAAATTTGACACCAATGAAGAATTTCCAAGCTGGTCTAGACTGTGTTCCTTAATTAAAAAACATACGAATTTAAACAGATGGTCTAAAAAGTAACTTGTACTTTTGCTTTGAGAAGTGAGTCTTGGACTAACTTTTTAAATTTATCAATACTACGAATTAAATTATCGGCAATTTGTTCTCTTTGAGCTTTGGCTTCAGTCTTATAATTTGGTCAAAAATGAAAAATAATTTTTTATTTTAATTAAGTCGTATATTAAGATCTTTGTTTACTGTATTTTGGTTTTTTAAATTTTTATAGTTTTCTTGTGCATTTGAGACAATTTGCTTAGCTCTTTGTTGCCAGTCCAATCTGAAATCAAAGATAACAACTTATTTTTTTAGTTCAAATAAAAAGATAATATTTTTAAAGAAAATTTTTTCATTTAAAAAATTTCTAATTACAATTCGTCCCTTAGTTCGCCGGAGTCATTAACTCCGCCAATTTTGCTGCTTAATAATTCAATTTGAACCACTTAAAATAACATTTAAAAAAAAATTTCCAAGCAAATTTTTACCATAGGTTTCCAATAAATGAACATCTTCATTGAGCTTAAGGATCAAATTTTCGTTCGATGAATCAATCATACTAGACGAATATTTTATCACAATAGTTTCTTGACAGTTCTCTCAAATGGAACAAAAAATTGATTTTCAATCATTAGCATAAATTACTATCAAATTATTTAAGTTTAATTTACCTTCATACTAAAAATAAAAAAAAAACTTGAATATAAATAATTTTATAAATTTCACAATTTATTTTATTTATGTAACTAGGTCTGTGTATAATTTAAATTATTTTTTTAAGATCAGAATTTTTTTCGCTAGTGCAGGAAGATGAAAATTTTTTTCAATATAAAAAAATCTCAAATCAAAATTATTTTTTATTAAATTTTAACAAACTTAGATCGTAATTTTAATATTTTTAATTATTTTTTTAATTTAAAGAAAAACACACTTGAGAGAGAGAGAGAGAAAAAAAAAAAAAACTTGATCAAAAATATCGAATTATTATTTTGACTAGAAATAAGTTAAAACTATTAGAAAGATTAGTTGTCGACTCGGGTTTTTTTCGACGAGTCCGCTTCTTCGCTCTCGTTCTCCTCAGCACTTCTTTTGTTCGATTGATTTTCAATTTCTATTTTTTTGGCATTGGACTCGGACTCCGATTCATCGCTTTCGGTTTTACGCTTTCGCTTGCTTTCGCCAGTTTCAAAATCAAGCTGACTCTTAGAGTCATCACCATCAGACCTAGTTTCTTTTGTTATACTTGGTGAATTTTCGTCTCCTAAATCCTCTGATTTATTTTCTTCCAATTCACCATTAGATGCATCCTCAATCTGATCATTTATTTCCTTTTTATACAAGTCCATAATTTGTTTTTCTTTATCCTGATCCATAATAACAATCTACACTCTAAAATTAGTCCTGAGGATTTTAGCTGAAATCAAACTCACTTTAAAAGTAGGCTTTGGGTCCGCAGAATAAACTGTGAAAGAGAATTCGTCAATTTCGAATTGGTTTGCTTTTGAGTTGGATATTTTGATTGACTTTAATAACGTGGTTACTAATACTTGTTCAGTATCTTTGTCTACAATGTCCAAGAATAATTCACTCGAAATAGAGTCTGTTAATGAGTACAAATCGATTCTGGACGATCGATTTGTTTCCTCATCATTTTTGTACAATTTACAATCGCACTTAGTTATTTTATTATTAATAAATATTTAAAAAAAAAAAAAAAAATTTTTTTTTACTTTTAAAACAAAATTTTTAGTCTCAGTTAATTGTGAAGTGGATAATTTGGACGTGAACTCTTCAAGTCTCATTTGAAGAATTTCAAACAATTCTTCGCAGTCATTCGGATTCGATGACTTAATTTTGTTTAAATAAAGTATAAAAATATTTAATTTATTTAAAAATTTTACTTTAATTAAAAAAATTCTAATAGTTCCATTATCGAATGCATTGAACCGGATGGATTTTTTATTAGCCTTATCTATTTGCATCTTGTCAAACAATTTAGTATTGAGAATTAGTCTGTAGCATTTGTCAGTCCACATCACTTTAAATTTAAGCAAAAAAATTAATCAAAATTGAATAAAAATTTAATTGAAATAAAATTTTTGATTACTTATTTTGCAGTTAGATCTGTCCGGGGTGTCTATGAGCTTTAGCAAGCCGTACCCTCTCTCGGACCAGCTAGCTTTGTCCGACTCAAGCACAAAAAGTTTACAATTTAGTTTAAAGATCGAGTCTAGTTCATTGTCGAATTTTTCATCTGTATCGACCTGGCCTGTCCAAAGAGTCGCCGGTTTAGTCTCACTCAGCTCCTTACTTTCTTCCTGGTCTAACTCAGAAGCTTCTGTGCGTATCACCCGGTCTGTTAGTTGTTCACCAAAGACAAACTCTTTTTTTTCGTCTATTTTTTCAACCCTGATTAAAATAAAATTAAAATTACAAAAAAAAAGTCAACTGAAAAAAATTTCTCTGACTTGTTTTCTTGGTTGGTTGGTTCTTTGATGGAAATAGGCTCCGCAGACTTGATCTCGGCCGGTTTTATTAATTCAATGTTGTCAACTTTAGGAGTAGGAACTTGTTCTAGTATTTTGTTAAAATTTGCTGTATGTTGGCTAAGGGCCGATGGTTTGAGGGAGAATTTGCCGCGCATAGACATTTTAATTATTTGATTGTAGAGATTTAAAGCAAAAATTAAAATTTCTATTTATCTTTTATATTAAGGTAACTTTTTTATTGGTGTTTACTAGAAGACTGAAGAAAATTTTGCTCCAAGTTGTTCTAAATTTGCATTTAGATTGAAATTTCACGATTGCAAATTGTTCATAAATCGCACAAGAACCCCACAATCTACTAGCAAATTATAATTTTAAATTAGCAATTTCAAAATAAAGATCCAAAAGAGACAAATAAAAGATAAATATTTTTTATATTTTTAAATGACCAGAATTTGAAAGTTTGAGCCCAAGACAAGTTGAATTCATGTCTCTTGTTTAAAGTGTATTCATGTTTCTATGGTTAAATAGAAAATTATTCCAAGTTTAAATTTAATTTTATTCTCGACAATGTTTTGCGAGAAATTTTATTCTGAAATTTGTCATCATCAAAATTTCGTTCACCTTTAAAAAGAATAAATTTAAATTATTTTAATTATCTCTTTTGTAAATTTATTAGCGTGGCCCTAATTCCTATTTATCTAGAAACTTTGATATTTTAGAAATATATCAAAAAAGCAAGTCATGCTCGATCTGATCCCGGACTATGTCAAAAACGCGCCATTTTATCACTTGGTAGTCGAAGCGTTTCTGCTTGTCTGGATTCTTTGGCTAATATTCAGAAAGAGCTATAGTCCACCTGAAAAAAATAAGCTCACAGAAAAAGTTCATCTTTTATTGATTTTAAATAAAAAATTTTGATTTTTATTTCTTAATAGGATAAAAAAGAGCTCTTGGAGGAATGGACTCCAGAACCATTGGTACCAAATTACGATTTCAGAGAGTCAATCGTCAAACCCAGAGTTGTCGATGGGTAAATTTAAGTTTTTTTAAATATTTGTCAACTAATTTAATACTATTCAGACCAGTTGCCAAGTATGCCATAGTTGATGGTGTTAAATCACTAAATGTGGCTTCGTTCAATTTTTTAAACATGGTTGGAAACCAAAAAATAAGTGTACTAATAAATTAAAATAATTTAGAAGAAAATATATTTTTTTATCTGAAAGGAAATGGCCATAAAATCGATTCAAAAATATGGTGTGGGTTCATGTGGTCCTAGAGGTTTTTACGGAACAATAGGTATTTAGAAAAAAAATCACTTAATTTTTCAAAATGACTCATTTTGAAAAATTATTCAAAGATGTTCATTTGGAGCTCGAGCAAAGATTAGCCAAATACTTTAATGTAGAAGAGGGAATCATCTATTCATACGGCTTTTCGACCATTGCCAGTGCTATTCCAGCCTATTCGAAACGTGGTGATATTATTTTTGCTGATGAGGGTGTTCATTTTGCCATCCAAAAAGGAATAGTTGCCTCACGCTCAGATGTTAGATATTTTAAGCATAATGATATTGAAGACTTGGAACGACTGTTAAAGGAACAAGAAGATGCGGACAAAAAAAATCCCAAAAAAGCAAAAGTAACCAGAAAATTTTTGGTCATCGAAGGCTTGTATATGAACTATGGTGACTTGTGTCCATTGCCAAAAATGGTCGAGTTAAAATACAAATACAAGTATAGAATATTTTTGGACGAGAGTGTCTCATTTGCCACAATTGGTAAAACTGGAAGAGGTATCACAGAATATTACAATGTTCCGGTAATTACAATTTAAAATGAACAAAAAAATATTTAATTCTATTAATTTGTTTATAGAGGGAAAAAATAGATTTAATTTCTGGTTCAATGGAAATGTCGCTGGGTTCAGTTGGTGGCTTTTGTGTCGGAAGTTCCTATGTGGTTCAGCATCAAGTATTGAGTGGTCAAGGCTACTGTTTTTCGGCTTCTTTGCCGCCACTCTTGGCCGTCTCGGCTATTGAAGCCTTAAATATAATTGAGGAAAAACAGGACGAAATTTTTCCAGAATTGGAACGAAAGTGTAAAATTATGCATCAGAAATTAAAAGCGCTCAATAACTATACTGTATCGGGCATTGACATTTCACCTATAAAACATGTAAGACTTAGTTTTGAAAATACTCTGGATAGATTGGAGAAAATTGTTGACTATGCACAATCAAAAGCAATTTCATTGACCGTGGCGCGATATTTAAAAGAGGAAAAATTCAGTTCTAAACCAAGCATTAGAATTTCGGTAAATTATGACCTTACAGAAGCCGAAATTCAGCAAATAGTTGATGTATTAGACCAAGCCGTCAATTAAATTTGGCTGTATTAAAATTTAAAAAATTTAATTTAATTATGAAATTTCGTTTTATCAAAAAATCTTAGAAACGATTTGGATTTTAAAATATAAAAAATATCTTTTCTGATCAAAATTAGAAGTTTTTTCACGCTGACGAGTTATTTCCAATTTTTAGCCAAATTGTTTGCTTAATTTTAAATTTTTTTTATTTAATAAAATAGTTAAATGAAAATAAAATTTTAAGTTTAAAATACTCAATGGAAAAATTAGTCAATATTTAAGGCCAATATTTTTTCCCTTTGTATCCATTTAAATTTAATTAAATTTTTTTAATTTATTTTTAATTAATTGAGACGGTCCGAGTCTGTTAAAAAAAATTGTTAAAAATATAAAATTAGTCGACATTTAGTCTTGAACAATAGAAATATTTTTTAATAAAAATCAAATGAATTCAAATAATTATTAATTAAAATTAACAAAAATGTTTCTTATTTTCTGAATATGAAAAATTGAATTTTGATATTCTGCACTAATGATTGGAAAGGTAAAGTTAGATATGATTAGATTTTAACAAGAGGACTTAATAAAATTCGCTTATAGCTTTTGATATTTTTTTTGCTATAAAAAAATTAAAAAGAAATTAAAAATTTTAGAAAAAAATAAATTTTGATATTCAAATATGTCCAATGTTCTGGAGCCCCTTGTAAATCGTAACACTTTGATAAACAAATTAAATATTTCATCTAATTACAGAAAATTTATAGACACCGTGAGTGTGATAACTTCGGACGGTCGTATTATTCTTGGAGTATTGAGAGGATTTGACCAAACCATAAATCTGGTCCTAGATGATAGTTATGAGCGAGTTTTCTCCATGAACGGAGTTGAGCAAGTCAAACTCGGCGTATTTGTTATTCGGGGAGATAATGTGTAACAATTTTAAAAATTAAAGTCGAGAAAAAATATTTATTTGTTTTAAAAGGGCAATTGTTGGTGAAGTCGACGAAGATGTTGACAGACAAATAGATTTAACACATGTCCGTGCCGATCCACTGCTTCCTATAGTACATTGAACAAATTAATAAAAAAAGATAAAATTTAAGATTTTTTATTTTCAATAATAAAACCCCTGTAAATTTTTTTTTATAAATAAGTAAAAATATTATTTCAACAAAGTGACTTGATATTGTGTAAAAAGTTAATCAAGTTCAATTAAAAAAATGTTTAATTTTACATATAAAAAATAATATTTAACAAAAATTTTATTTGATTGATCCGGACCCGATTATTTGATTAAAAAAAGTCGGCATTTATTTTCGATTGAATATCAATGGTGCAGGTTGTTTAAAAGCAAGAGTTGAAGGATAAACTAAACAAAAAATTTTAGTAAAAATTTGTATAAAAGTTAATAGCTTTGGAAGAAA
>QEOQ01000533.1:822040-835379 GCA_010279815.1 Brachionus plicatilis | reverse complement strand
TTTGTGAACTCTTTCGAGTATTTTGATATCGGCTTTGTTGTGAGGGTTCCATATTGAAGAGGTGTATTCAAGATGAGGCCTAACGAATGAAATGGTCTTAAATGTTCTTTTGAGAAAGCCGAGCACCGAGTTCGCTTTACCTGCAGAATTTTTTGATGGTTCGTTTTATTTGAGATTATTTGTTATTTGGACACCTAGATCCCTTTCGGATTTAGTTTCGGTTAGCTTGTGTCTAAAATCGTTTATGGCAAGCATTGTATACTCAGTAAATTTCTTCTCTTTTTTGCTCATTTTCGATTTGGTTATGTGGATAGCTTTACATTTAGGTAAGTTGAAGACTATTTGTCACTCTTTGGACCATTCTACTACTTTTTCAATGTCTGCTTACAGTTGGACCTTTTCGATGAGGTTTCTTATCACTGCAATAATCTTACAGTCGCCTGCAAGAAGTCTCGAGAAGTGAATTATTACTACAGGCATGTCGTTTATGAATATTATAAATAATAAGGGACCCAGGACTGAACTTTGCGGGACTCCACTTCTAACTTCTTGACATGGTTATACATTGTCTCTGATTAATACTTTTATTTAAATAAATTTTTGATTTAATTTTACTAAAAAAAAGAAAATAAAAATTTAGTTTGGGCAAAAAAGGTTCAACAAAGTATGTTGTACTATGTTGCAGTTTTTTTTTCTAATATTTTTTATTAACTCTAATTTTAATTTTTCAAAAAATGAAGAATTTTTGATCTATTTGTATTAGAAATTCACAACACCACTAAGCAAAGTAAAACAAAAAATTTAAAGTTTGTCATCCTGTTTATCTATCATGTTCCATTGATGTCCAACTTCTGGTTCGTTTTTTTTTAAATAAATAATTTTGAAAAAAAAAATTAATTTGTCCCAAAAAAACAAATAAAATCTGCCAAATAAAGAAACTAGCAACTAAAAAAACTATAATTGATAGAAAAAAAAAACTCATTTAAAATTATTTTATTAATTAAACTTAAATACAGGCTTAAAAATTAAATTTACACTAATAAAAAAATACAGATAACATCACTAATGAATTTTAACTGTTGATACTTTATCTTAGAAAAGTTTTTCTTTCATTTTGTTCAAAATTTTGCACTGCCAAAGTAGCATTTCTGTTTGTAAGTGTAAATATGCCGAATAGCTGAATGACCAGAATGAGCAAGACAACTGAGACAGCAATGGCCAGTGCACATAAAAATGTTACATCTTTGGAAAATGACTTGTAATAGAGACTAAAACAGCCTTTTGTGTTGAGAATCAGTGATCTATCTCGGCCAAACACATTTATATTTTTGCCGCAATTTTTTTTTGCATCAATACAACAGGAGTCAGGCACATCGTCCATATAAGGATACTTATTCTCATACTTACCGAAATACTTAACTGGACCATTTACTCCTTGAAAAGAAATGAGTGACTTCCAATCATTGTAGGAGTCGATTCCGCAGCATGAAAATCTGCGATGAACCCAGTTGATTTTTCTGGTCTGGTGACCATTCATATTGGACTCGTCAAATTTTTTGGCCGTCTTCATCATGTTCTCTCTGGTCTGTGTCATCAATTGATCATTGTTTTTCATACTCAGGCCGATCACGCCCAAAATGAATATAAAAAGGAAGAAGAAAAAGACTAGGACGGCATACAAAATGCTGAAGACCGGTCGACCAAGGGGCTTTAACATAAATATGCCGGAGATAGCCAGTGCACATAGAACACATCCTACGCTCAAAAAAACTGCTGCGAGAAGATCTATGGAAAAGATTGTGAACGAATAGCGGTATCTGTAGATGGTTAGGTACAGGATGCCAACTATGAAAAGCATTAAGCCAATACCAAACAGCAGCAAATTGTTGACTGTGATCAGATATGACGTGATTTTGATGGATTTGTTCACCTGGGTATCGTCTATATATCGCTCATCGGATTGACGGGACATTTTTCTCATTTTAGCTTTCTCTTTCTAGTTGAAAATCTACTCAAATATTCATAATAAGATTTTATGAATTTTTCAATTTAACCTGGGCTTGATGATGATGGGAGGAAATTTAAAAAATTACATAATAAATTTTTCGACAATATTTGTTTTTGACTTTGTTTTGGAAATAAATTATTAAGGTCTCGTTTAATTTACCTTTATGCACTGTGGATTAATTTTATTGCGATTTATTTTTTAAAATCGAAGCTTTTTCTTTTAGATTTTAAATATTTGAATTTTTAATTCAAATTATGCCGTCAAAATTTTAATTTGATTTTTTTTTAATTATCAGCTTCAAAGAAAAATAAATTAATAAAAAAAAGAAATTGAAATCAAAGAATTGAATTGGATTTAAAGATAATTGAAAAATAAGTTTTTATTAAGCAATAGCTTTATGCAAAAAGTATGAAAAGGTTGTGACTTGACTTTTTGGTTTTTTTCCTAGAAAGAGCCTTTTAAAGCGGGGTTTTAGGCAAAATTAATTAAATTATAAAAATTAAATTATTTCGATCAAAAATTATTCAAAAAAAGGTTCTAAATATTTTTGTTCACTATCATTAAAATTTGATCATCAACTTAATTTTTACAAAAAATTCGTTCAGTTATCAAACTGTGTAATGAAAGAACTAATCTCTTTTTGTAAATTTTTTAAGGCAAGATTTTTATATTTCAAAATCAATCGTTTATACCTTATTTAATTACAATTATTTTTAGGCATTATGATTTTCCGTCAATTAATTTTACAAAAAAAAAAGTCAATAAATAAGTCTTCAATTAAAAAATCAAAAGTCAATTAATTTTTATTTTATCAATTAAATAAAAAAGAATTTATTAATTAAAAAAATTATAAATTGAAAAAAATGGAAATACAAAAAAAAACAGCATTTATTAGAGAAAAGTTAAATTGACGTATTGTATAACATATCAATTGATTCTTGTAAAATTAATTGACAGAAAAACATGCAGCCTTATTTTTATTATTGTTTTTTTTAATAATTTTTAAATTTGATTCTTTGTTTAATTATTTGTCTATGTATTGTTTTAATACTATTTAATGAACCCATATGATATGAAGCTTGATTGAAATCAATCAGTCTTATTTAATCCATTTTCGAGTTTGAAAATAAACATTTAGCTTTCAAAGACTTTCAAATTATCAATAAATTTTTAATATTTTCCCAAATATTTCTGACTCTGACTTTGCAAGTACGAATTAGGTAAAAATTTTTATTTAATAAAAAAATTTTTGATGATTTAAAAAAATTGTCAAATTTTTTTTAACATTTTTTATAACTCATTAAAAGAAGAAATAATTAAATCAATTTGCAAAGATTTAAAAGTTTTAATGTAATTAATCTTATGAATTTATTTTGTTAAAATCAATTTCACTGTCAACAAAATAAATTTCTTAGTTCAAACAGATTTTAATACATAGAAAGTAAAAATCTTCTTCTATATGTCTTGATTTATTAAATTAGATTTACACTTTTCAAACATGAAGTAAAGTTAATAAAGATTTATTCAATGCCACTTTTAGGAAGTTTCTTTTTTGAGGTGGCTATTTTTTTCTCATAAATTTTCATAGTTCTAAAAAATTTTTAAAATTTATTTACGAAATGATTTTAATGAAAAACATCTTTAAACAAAATTAAATTCTAAAAAAGCCATCACCACATCTAAAATTCAACAAAATCATAAATTGTCAAAAAAATTTAACTATTATTCCAAAAATTTTTTCACATAACTCGAAATCTAAATTTGGATAATGAAAAATTCTAATTAAATATTTAATCTTAAAAAAATTTCAAAAAAAAAATTTTATCAAAAATTTTATTCAAAATTATCTAAACAATTAAAATCAAAGTCAACAAATTTTTTTTTAAATATAATTAAAATTTCACTTTTACCGATTAAAATTGAAACTTAAAATTCTATAGCAATTATTCCTCATTTGACTACAAGATAATTATTAAGTTTTATTTTTTTAAAATTTAAAATATGATAGCATTATCTCTAGAATTTTGAAATTAAATTCTCAAAATATTATAAACATTCAAAATTTTAGTTTAAATTATATTAATTAAAAAAATAATGTCCAATTCTCAAGAAGAGCCCGAGCTCAAAACAAATCTAGAAAAGCATATATGTTCAGATGCTGAGAGTACAGATGACAATCAAGATTATGAGCTAGAAAGTCAATGGACTTGGTGGATAGATAAAAACGAAGGTCTTTCAACAGGACTCGACTATCAAAAAAATTTACATAAAATAGGTGAATTTAACACTGTGAAGACTTTTTGGTCTTATTTTAACAATTTACCTGATGTATCCTCAATCGAATGTGGATTTTCGTATCACCTAATGAAAGGAGACCTAAGACCTGTACGAGAAAACAACGAAATCGCCAATGGTGGCCAGTTTAAAATAAAATGCAACACTGAATTTAGTGTAATTAAATAATTTTTAATAAATTATTTATAATTAGAATTTGAAATTTAAAGTCTGAAGTGTGGCTTGAAATTTTGATGTCAGTAATTGGAGAAAAATTAAGCGAATTGTTGGATGAGAATGATGATTTTATTGGAATTAGATTTGGCAGACGAAAGAGAGAGGATACAATTCAAATTTGGAACTCGGATGCTTCTAAAGTTAGCAAGAACAAGATTATTAATAGAATTGAAGAATTGCTTCCCAAGAAAATCGACAGCTATGAATATAAAAGTAAAAAAAAATTTATTTTATTAATTTTTTTATTTTAAAAAAAAATTGTTAGGCTTTAAAGATTTGAACAAACAGTATGAAGACGAATTTTCGGAAAGGAATCGACACCAAAATCGTCACCAAAATCGAAATAAAAATTTGAAAAAGAGATCTTCCTAAGGTAGAAATTTTTCGAAATTTTGTGTACAAATGGGGTGAAAATTTTAATTTTTAAATCTTTTTTTTAAAAAAAAAGATAAAAATTTTGACTATGATTAAAAAACACTTTTATAATTTTCAATAAACTAAAGAATGAACTAAATTTTTTTATTTAAGTGCTCTCTTAAAAATTGAAAATTTTTTGAATATTCAATTTTTTGGTTCATTTTTTTTTCTATTCGTTACCGTTGTTATCTTTTTTGACTAAAAATAACTTAAGTTCATAGCAATATTAATTACAATTTCGGTCAAAAAAGTTTGAGAAATTTGAGTTTTTTGTATTCCTTTAGAATTTAAAAAATATAACTAAATGAATTGCAACAAGTTCCTTGAGCGAAGGCAATTGTATAGATGTTCTTTTTACAGATTATTGCAAAGCGTTCGATAAAGTGTCACATCGTAAGTTACTGTTAAAACTAAAAAAGTATGGAATTGGTGGTCCTATCCTTAATTGGATAAGTGACTTTTTATCTGATAGGATGCAACGAGTTGTTCTTGGTGAATCAATATCAGCCTGGGCAAATGTAACCAGTGGTGTACCTCAGTGATCCGTTTTGGGTCCACTGTTGTTCATCATTTATATCAATGATTTACCGGAAGTTCTTGAGTCAGAGTGTAGAATATATGCTGATGACAACAAAATTTTCAACATATACAAGTCTTCTGAAGCGTTGCCCTCTTCCCTTCAAAATGACATTTTTAAAATTAAAGAATGGTCGCGAATTTGGGAGGTGCAGTTAAACAGCAAAAAGTGTAAAATTATGCATTTTGAGTCAAATAATAAAAATATCAAGTATTTTATTCATGATACGGATGGAGTTCTTAGTGCTCTCTCGGTTAGCCAAGGTGAGAAGGATCTTGGTGTCTGCGTAACAAGCGATTTAAAATGGTAAATGAATGTGAACACAGCAGTCAACAAGGCAAACAGCATGATTGGAGTAATTAGAAGATATTTTAAGAATCTTAGTAAGAATGCTTTTCGTCTGCTCTACATGACACTGGTTTGTCCACACCTAAAATACGCCTTAATTAATCATATTCTACATTAAAAAATGTATCATAGGGCAACCACAAACTGAAATTTATCATCAAATTTAAGGCGGTGAGATTTGGAGCAAAAATTATGAAAGCAAAGCAAAATATTTTAAAAATTAAAAGAAACGATATTGATGATTTTGGAAATCTTTAGGATAATAGAAAAATACTTTACATCTAGTACAGTTTCTTTTAATATTCTATCTTTCCTTTTAAATATAAAAATTTATTTAATTTTTGTTTACATTTAACAAATTATGTTTAAAAATATTCAACATTTAGAATAATTGCTAATAATTGAAATAAAGTTGGTGATTAATTTAATAAAATATATTTTGTAGCAGTTTATACTCCAAACTTCAACGCCGTATTTAATGTTCATGATCATGCTTAAAAATTATTTTTATAAAAAAAATATTTATTTAGTTTCAGTTTATTAGTTAATAAATAAGTTGATTCTCTTTACTATTTAGGTAATAAAAATTGAAATCAATAAGGAAGGTGAATCCAGAGTTGTCTAAAAGTCACAAGTCTTAAGCAAACTCCAAGTCCGGACTCTAATATTAGTTATACTTTGAATTTAACTAAGCCGCCACATTAACTAACTGGAAAGGAAAAAAAATACATGTTGTTCGAACTTTTTTTTAAAAAAATTAAAAGGCCGGACTTGGACTTGTTTTTGGGACTTTTAAACAACTCTGAATCAATTTATATCTTATTGATGTTTTATTTTTATTTTTTTTTACATCGTAAATGTTTTTCTGGTAAAAAAGATACAATAAAGTATGTTGCACTATGTTGGAGTATTTTTTCAATATTATTATTAACTTTAATTTTAATTTATCAAAAGATGAAAAATTTTTGTTCAATTTGTATTTTAAATTCACAATACCCTTACCGACTAGTATCACGTAAGATTACGTTATCTTACTAGAAATAGTGTAAAATAACGTAAAATTATGTAATTTAGCAAATTATGGACCTTTTAAAAAAAAAGACTGTATATAATAAAATGAATTTTTTTACTAAATTGCAAAATAGATATTTTATTGTCTCTTTTTAATTTTTCTTTCTTTTTTTTATATATATTATTATATTTCAATTTTGTCCAAGGGACTTTAATTAAATAAATAAAACAAAAATAATTATTTTGGCATAATCATTTAAATTTAAACTTTTATAACTACTACTACTTTTCTTCTTCTGCTAATTTACTGCTACTATTACTTTAAAGAAGTTAAGTAGTAGGAGTAATAGTAGTATTGGTATATGATCTTTTCACCTCTTTTTTTTCAGCGTGGCAGTCCGAAATTCTGGCCGCCAAGCTGAACGGCTAAATGACCGCCCGCCACAATGTTGACCGTATCTTTGACTGCCCGCTTTTTTTTACCTAAAAACAACTCTGAATATAACAAATGATCATTCTGATGATGATATCGTACCAATTGAAGACGATTACGACAAAGAAAATTAAATACAATTTTTTTTTTCTTTTACATACTAAAAAAAGACTTAAATTAGATAAATTTTCAAAAGATATCTGCTTTTTATGTATTTAATTAAAAAATAAATGTAAATATAGCCATTTAAAATATTAAAATTATTGATTTATATTAAATCTCGTAGAATTATTACATTTTTTGCAATTTTTATCGCAAAATTTGCAAAAAAACACGCAAAAAAATTTGCATTTTTTGATCAAGTAAATTGCAAATTTTGGTCGTCCCTGATCCTGATACATCTTCACTCAACTCAACTCAAAGAGTCGATTTGAAACTGTTAATAGATAAAGTTTATTGGAGGCCTCTTGATGTATAATATTGGAGGGGGTATCATATTTGAGCTTCAAATAGATCGAACTGCTGAATTTTGAATAACTTGTATTTTTTTGATGTTAGCTTCTGAGAATGAATTTAAAAAAGGAAAAGAATAATCCAAGATTGATCCTATCAAAGATTTGTAAAGATTGCCTAATAGTTTTGGCTTTAGACCCCATTTTTTATTTGAGAGATATTTTATTAAATTAATACAACTCTATCTGAGAGTGAAGACAGGATTAAAAAAATACCAAGGACTTCATAAAGTTCCGTTTTGAATTTATTATATGTTGGAGTCTTATCATTAATTACCGAGATGCTGAGCTTGTTAAAAATTTTCTCTAAGATTAGACCATTCTCATTTTCTCTCTAACAACCAAAACTTTTAGTCTTCGCGTTGAGATCACCTCCTATTATAAATTTCCTACAGCTACTTGAAATTTCAAGGAAGAGCTCAAAAGGAAGTTCAATATTTTAAAAATAGAAATTTTTTTAATTTTAATCTGATTCACTTTAATTAATTTATGCATATTATATCAGTAATTAATAAGTTATTTAAAGTAATAATTGAGACAGAAAATGAGTTGAGGATATGAATAGTAATTCATTTTTTATGAGAGCAAATTACTTATTATTGTTAATGAGTAGTGAGCCCATTTCATTAGCTGGATAAGCCTGAATAAATATGACCCATTAATTTAATAGTATAACTAAAAGTATAATTAATTAAATAGGAAATAACAAACAATTGATTTAACAGTTTTAGTTTGATTTGATCATTTGAGCATCAAAAATTGATCATAAACTTCAAACTACCAGCATAAAAATAATTCAAATGAATAAATTTAATGAATTGTTAAAAAAAAAAAATTTAAATCTTGAAAAAACAAAAAAATCATACTTTGAATTAACTAATTTGTAAGGTCAAAAACTAATACAAATAGTCGTGAGCGGGTGAGGTAGAAAAAAACATAAAAATAGAGAAAAAAACATATAGTAAAGAGAAAAAAACATTAACTATAAAAAATCAAAAAGAGATAAAACATAAATTATAAAAAAACTTAAATTGTTAAAATGAGACAAAAATTAGATTTAATCTAATTCAAGAATGGTTTAAAGAAATATTTAAAACTCTCCAATTTGAAAAATTTATCAGTTTTTTAGAAAAATTAATTTTAATTTTAATTTTTGATTTAATAATGATAAAAAATGTGTTAAAATACTTGTAAATTTACGTGAAAAAGTTTATTCGTCTATTTAAAGGATTTGAATTTTTGCTTTTTATCTTTAATTTTAAATTGATTTCATGTTTTTTTTTTAAACTAAATCTATTTTATTAAACTAAAAATATTAAAAAAAATTGGATTTTGAATTTATGTTTTTTATCTTTTTATAAAATTGGCTATATGTTTTTTTTTCTTTTTATATGTTTCGTTCTACCTGTCCCGTCGTGAGCTGTGTATATTTTTAATCTATGTCCCAATAGCATCAAAATGAGCTTTAATTTGTCTTCTAACTCTAGGACAAAATTGGATGTGTCCAACAACAGCGAGACCAAAATTTTGAAAAATTTTAAATTTTTCTACAAGTTCTTTTTTTTATTTTTTTAAAATTTCCAAAAACTTTTTTCTTTTTGCTAAAACTTAATTTTCCTCCAAATTGACAAAACCAATTTTAAACCCCGTGTAAAACAAACTTAACATTTTGTTCAGAAATAATTTAATTAGATGATTCTAGATTCAAAAGCTGCATACTAGTACAAATAAAATTCCTCTACCTAAAAAAAAAAAATTTTCTCTCTTTTTTTCTCTTTTTTTTTTGCTAGTCGATTTGTTATTGAAATAAATTTTGTTAATATACGTTCAATATAAGCTTGAAGATGATGCCGAACACTTTGGACAAAATGGAACTAAAGGCAGAGAGTGCACCCGGACCCAACAGCCTGGTTGCCAATTTGAACGAACTGTCATCAATGAACGATTTTAACAAAGATTTCAAAAACAAACCTGCTCTGCGTGCCGGCAACAAGACCCCTTTTTTCTACCCAAATCCTCCCGCTCACATACCATTCTTTCCCAATCAACAAAGCCCAAACTATCAATTTTTTAATCCATATCAAATGAGCGCCAAAAACTTCTACTCACTCAGCATGTTCAGCAAACCGACTTACCAAGACAGACGCAGCTATCTTAAGGTGAAAAAAGAGCAGAACATGCACAAGCTATGGCCTCATTCGGTCCATACCAAGCCGGAGACATCAGACGAAGAACCAGTCAAATCTCAAACTAGTGCTGATCAAGACAGCTCCCAAGCAAACCCAACTGATGAGGCCGAAAATTCAGAGATAAACAAAAAAACACCAATGTGTCTGATACACGAACTAGTCAAATTTAATAAAGTATTTAAATTTTTTTTAATATTTTTTAATTTTTTTTTTGATTTTTTTTTTAATTTTTTTCATATACAATGGTGCTATAATCTGACTTTTTTACGTAAAAATGGGCCTTTTACCCAAAAGCGCGTAATTTTGCGTAGTCCTATAATTTTTGTGTAATTTGTCACAGTTTGGCAAAATGTTATTTTTTGTACATTTTTACATTTTTGAGAGAAAAAATAAAAATCTCAAAATCAAAAAATAAAAAAAAAATTTCATTAAGAAAAGTAATAATAAATTCGCAATTAATTAAAAGGAATTTTCAAAAAATCATCCTTGGTTTTTACATTTAAATTTTTCTAAAACTCCTTTTAAGTAATTGCTAATTTATTATTACTTTTCTTAATGAAATTTTTTTAGATTTTTTGATTTTGAGATTTTTTTTCTTCTCTCAAAAATGTAACAATGTAAAAATATAAAAATGTACAATAAATAACATTTTGCCCAAAGTTTTAGAAATTTTTGTATTGGAAAGTTTGTATGAAATTGACAATTCCGAAAAAATTTAGCTTTTTAAACTTTGATGATAAAACAAATTGGAAAAAAAATATGTTTCACTAAATTGAATAAAAAAAATTTAATTTTAATTAATACAGGGAATATTAAATGATGTATTAATTCATCGAAAAATTTATTCATAGAAAGCTAATTAAATTAAACAAAACTCATAGAATAAATTTGGGTAGAAAAAATTTTCAAAGAAATTATGTTAACTAAACTTTAACAGAAAAATTAAATCAATTAAAATTTTTTAACGAACAAATTTTAAATGTGTTTACATTTTATTAACTTTTGAAATGATTTTTTTTCAATTGAAATTTCTGTTTTTTCGTATATTAAAGGAAAATTCTAAATATTTTTTCAATTTTTTGTAAATTAAACATACCGTATTCCCTTGTTCGATAATGCAGCGCCACAACCTAGAACACATCATTGGCGCAGGCGCTATACAAAATCTCGCCCATGTTAAATTCAACTTAACTTGTGTTGCATGCGCCAAAACCGTATTTCGGGTTGTGGCGATGCACTATATCCAGGGTTTTGAGAATGGTGCTGCATTATTTGAATGATTTAAAAAGAAAATATAAAAATAATTCAAGACAATATTTTTTAATTTTAAATTCTTTTTTATTTTTAAACTTTAATGCCGCACCAAATACTTAATTAAAAAAAATTCTTTTTTTTTTTTTAAATATTATCCCTTTGCTAAACTTAAATAATGCAGCACCATTCTCAAGACCCTGGATATAGTGCATCGCCACAACCTGAAATACGGTTTTGGCGCATGCAACACAAGTTAAGTTGAATTTAACATGGGCGAGATTTAGTATAGCGCCTGCGCCAATGATGTGTTCTAGGTTGTGGCGCTGCATTATCGAACAAGGGAATACGGTAAGAGAGATTATTATTCTGAAAAAAAAATGATAAATTTTTTTGAATTATTTTTCTCTATTTTAACCATTAAAAAATTCTATGAAAATAAATCTGTTAGATAATTATTCTGTGAAAAAAATATCTATAAATTGAACCGGAATATTAATGATCAGTAAAAATATTAATATTTTGAATTTTTTTTTTATTTGACTCTATGATCTATTCAAATTGGATTTTTTTAGTGCAATTTGTAAATTTATTTTATTTAAATAGTAAAATTCTGTAATCGCTTCTAAAATAATTTTAGGTCTGGTGGTTTTAAGGTATTGTGTAATTCAAATGCAAAGTGAAAGAAAATTCTTCATTTTTTGGTAAATTAAAAGGTTATAAATAGCATTGAAAATTATTAAATTACTGCATAATAGTGCAACATACTTATTTGCACCTTTTTTATCTTAATTTTTTTTTCTGATATTAAAAAAGACCGAAATAAAACATCAACAAGATTTAAATTAATTATTGATTTCATTTAATAAAAAAAAGAAAATAAAAATTTTATTTCAATTTTAAAAAATTCAAAGATATTTTTAAAAAAGTCTGATATTTTTTAAAATTTATTTAGATAAAACACGAGTACATACTGCTCGATGAAAAAGGTCCAGCGCATAAAAAAACTTTTTATGTTCAACTGAAGCTGGGTGCAGGGACAAGCGAAGAAGAGTCATATGAGGCGAATGGGTCTAGCATAAAAAAAGCGCAACACAAAGCAGCCGAGATGGCTTTGAATGAGACCAAGTATGCCAAGCCGTCTCCAAGAATTAAGCCAGAGCCAGGCTCAAGAAAAATAATGTTCACGGTCAAAAAAGATAACGAGCCCAAGCAGGAACAATCAAACACAGTCCGCCTCAACTCGCTTTGTATGAAACATGGACTCAAAGCCAACTATGAGCACATAGCCACACCTGTTTCCCATTCGATCTACACCAATTTTAATAGCCCTAACATAAAGCCTTTTGTGTACCAGCCGGCTCAAGTGTATGCGCCAAATTTTGGCTTTAATCGAGCATTTAGTTTTGGAAAAAAATCTAGTCGGGCTCAGAGATATAATAGGTTTGGTGGTGATGGAATTTCAAAGGTGAAATTAAAAATTGGCAATGAGGAATTTGTGGCAGAAGGTGAGAGTGTTCAAAAGGCTAGACACTCCGCGGCCGCTTTAGCCCTCGACTTTATGTCTAATGAAGAGAATTTTAAAAAAATTAAAGATTATTTTAATAAACAAATCGAAGTTGGTGAGATTTTGGAGAACAATGAACAAAATAAAGGTAAGTTTTGCCCAAATTTTTAAACTTCACAATTAAAATTATATTGTTATTAAATTTATTGATAAAATACTCCCGTCAGCTAAGGAGAGTCATAACTTAACTTGACTTGATTTAAAAAAAAACACTTTTCACTTAATGAACAACTCTGCTGTGTCTATCACATGACTAACCACAGAAATTCTAAAACACATTCCCATAATAGTTAAACTAATAATTAAATTTTTGATTTAATTAAAAATTAAACTAACGGGTGATGCATAAGTAAATGTACAAAAATGAAAAGCTAATACCTCAAAAAATAAAAATGACATTAAATTCTGTTTTTATTATGTTTTAAAGAATTTATTTTTAATAGAATTATGATTTTTAAATAATGAAAAAATTTCATAGTGGCCGATTTTTCTGAGCTTTACTTTGACCCCCGCCA
>QEOQ01000533.1:802235-814466 GCA_010279815.1 Brachionus plicatilis | reverse complement strand
GGAGATTTCATCTAAGAAAATCAACATTAAAACAATTCCAATAAAAAGTCATTGATGCAATTTTTAAGTTTCAAAGCAAATTAACTGCAGAGAAGTGTATCCCTTATATAAACCATATTAAAAAGGTATTATTTAGTGTACAAAAATTTTTAAATTCGAGTTTAAATACATAAATTTAATATAAAGTGATACCGATTGTAATTGAAAAGAATGGAGAATGGCCGAATCATTAAAATATATTCTTACATTCTTAACATTTAAAAAATAAAATCTCTGTTTAACATCTATTTTAATTTTAAACTTTTTACGATTTTTTACAACTTTTTACGAAATTTTACCACTTTTAAACTCAAATTTTACGAAATTTTACGTAAAATATCCTAAATTTTTTTCTCGAGTTTGAAACTTTGATTTTGTTGAATTTGAGCAAAATTATTAAAAAAGTACTAAAAAACGGCGAATTTTTGGCCTTTTAGTTTTTACCCTTTTTAACGTGAAATTACGTAAAATTTACGTAAAAACCCACGTGTCAAATCACCACTGTATTTCTAACAGTTTTACAATATTTCTATATGTTTTTTTCACGTTTAAATAATTTACAAATAAATATATATGTCTGTCTCTTTGTTTATGTTTTTTTAACTCACTATATGTGAATTTCAGCCTTTGCCAAAAAAATAATTATTTGAGTTAATTAATAATTATTTTTTTCTGCTAGCTGATTCAGCGTTGAACGCGGACCCAGAGCCCAAGGTTACAATTCTTGCCCGAACCAAATCGGAGCCAGAAAAGCGTGAAAAAATGGACACATTCTTGGACAATCTGAGCCGAAACAAATCTGAGATCAGCATTCTCCTCGAATTTTCTCTCAGGTTCAACAAGCCACTGTCTTTTGAGCTGGTGAACGAGTCTGGGCCTTCGCACATCAAAAAATTTGTCACCAAATGCTCAATGGGATCCACTAGTGACCAATTGTTTGAGGCGCTCGGAGAAGGAAACTCAAAAAAGCAATCAAAGCAAAAATCAGCGGTAGAAATGCTGAAAATACTAAGCGACAAGCATCCGCAGTCCTTGGAATCTCTCTTCTGCAAAAAAGAAACCACCAAGAAGACAGACTCGAAAAATGCGAGTGCAGAGAGAAAAAAGCGCAAGACAAAATCGAACATCATTGTGGCGAACAAAACTTCGCCCGAGTACGGCAGTGGAACCATCAATCCCATCACTCGGCTAATCCAAATTCAGCAGGCCAAAAAACAGCCCGAGCCACTCTTCGAGTTGGTCTCGTCAGTGAACAGATACAAAAAAAGCGACGTGACCAAGTCGCGCAGTGAATTTTGCATGAGTGTGTCAGTGTTGGACCCGAGTGGTGGTGGTGAGCTGGTCAAGTGTGAAGCCAAGGGTCCTAACAAAAAAGTGGCCAAACAAAACGCCGCTGAGGCAATGCTTGTCGAGTTGGGCTATCCATCGGTCAGCAGCGCCCAGCATATCAAGCCAGTGCTCAAGAGCCCAGAGGAAAATGGCGAAAAGTCGGACAAAAAAGTCAAGTTCATCGACCCTAATGAACATGGCCACCAAGAGCACAAGGACATCATCAAGATAAAGTCCTCTGTTCCCAACAAAATAAAGCTGTACAAAGATCAACTGAAGGACAGAGCGTGTGAGGTGAACGTTCTTTTGGACAAAAGTGAATTTGATGTGTGTGCCACCATTTCCAAAGAACTGCTTGATTCCATTGAAAAAAATGACAAGGATTTTTATTCTCAAAGTGCCGAGGACTACTTGAGCCAGAGAGAGCAGGGCTCGAGCGTCATTTCGGCCAAAGACTTCAACGAAACAGAGCATGGCAAAGCCAAACTCAAAATTTTGACTAATGGTAGCGAGGGAAACTACAAAGCAGCGCTGGACTACTTGGCCAATATTTTTAATTTTAAATGCAACTACCAGAGCATACTTGGAGTATGAAAAAAAATTTTTTTTTGTTTTTTTTTTTATTTTATTTTTGTTTTAAAAAAAAGAGAGACAGAAGTATAAATACTTATTTGTCATTGTCTATTTTGTCGAATATGGACAAGCCGTTTAGCGGGCAAGGCGCAACTCGGGTGCACTCATCGAATTTGGCCGCTGCTGCCGCTCTCAATTATTTGGCTAATCACAACCAAGCATAATGGCACAATAGCTCACTTTTCTTCAACCAAATATCCTATTTATTTGCATTCATGTTTATAGACTGTTTTAATTCAAATTGATTAATTTTAAAAAAAAAAATTTTTTTTTTTTTGTTCTTTTTTTTTTGTCGGATTTGTGAGAAAATTTTTTTCAAATAAAAAATGATTTTACTAATTTAATTGTAAAAAGCAGAGTTGTTCATCAAGTCTCAAGTCAAGTCCAAGTCACAACTTGAATTGAATTTTTTTTACAGGAAAAAGTTAAAAAGTAACTTGAGTTGATGTTTTGTCTGATTTTATTTTTACTAAATTATAGTTTATGTAAAAATTAAATTTAGATTTTTTTTCTCTAAAATCACTTTAACGTTTACATTTTTAATTGAATCATTTTGTTAACCAAAAAATTATAAATTTATAAAATAATCTTTTGAAAAATCTAAAAAAAATCTTCCTTGATCTGCATTTTCCTTGATCTTGATCTGCATCTTCAATATTTACTTGGTGAATACATATGTTACGTAAAATTATGTAATTTCACGTAATATATACTTCAGTAAATTAATTAAAAAGAAAAAGCAAAAATATTTATTTATTCAGTAAATTTATTGAATTTTCTTAGCAAAAGTATTTTAATCTTCAGTAAAATTTATTTAGTAAAATAATACAAACTTCTAAAATTAAAAATATATTAAAAAATATCATTAAATATAAACAAGCCATTGGTTAAATAAACAAAAGTCAATTTATTTTTATTGTATCAATAAATTTGGCAAAATGTAATTTATTGTACATATTTATATTTTTACATTTTTAAATTTTTGAGAGAAGAAAAAAAAAATCTCAAAATCAAAAAATAAAAAAAAAATTTCATTAAGAAAAGTAATAATAAATTCGCAATTACTTAAAAGGAGTTTTAGAAAAATTTAAATGTAAAAAGCAAGGATAATTTTTTGAAAATTCCTTTAAATTAATTGCGAATTTATTATTATTTATTAATTTTCTTGAATGAAAATTTTAGATTTTTTGATTTTGAGAATTTTTTTCTTCTCTCAAAAATGTAAAAATGTAAAATTACAAAAATGAACAATAAATTACATTTTGTCATAAATTTTAATAAAACGTAAATATCAAAATAAACTGATCCATTAGATTCTGACATAATCGCTTTAAAATCGCTTCAACCCACACTTCAACCCAAAGACAATGAAGCAATGTTCTTTGAGAAGTTAATGAGAGATAGTGCAATGAAAAAAAAATATTGAACCTGAAATCTACAAGATCGAAGTTGAACTTGATAGAAAAATTCTAAAATTGGCAGACATTCTTAACCGAAATGAGATTTTAATAAAAATTACAAACATGACTTTTTGGAATCAATACATGGATGAAATGCCTAGCAAGATTGGCTCTGGTTCTATTGAACATTCATGTTTCAACTGCATTTATTGAAAGATTCTTCAGTATATGCGGAATAATATGCAAATAAAATAGTGGAAACGTGAGGGATGAATTAATATAGCATGCTAAAGGCTAACATGAAAAAAATAATTAAATCAATAAATTTTAACATTATAAGAAAGTCAAAATTATTAAAATCGTTTAAATTAAAAATAAATATTTGATAAATTTATTTATATATTTACTATTAAAAGATAAAAAAATACATTAATTATATTTTAATTAATTTTTTAAATATATTTTAAAGTGTTTCACTCTTTCTAAAGAAAAGATTTTTAATATTTTTAAAGATTTTTCATGCAAAAATTTGCGTGATTGAGTTTGAGTGTGAGTTGAGTGAGTGTCACTCAAACTCACACTCATATTAAATCATACTCAATACTCAATTGAAATTTATTATTATTTCTGCTTAACTCTGCAAATTTAGCAGACCTTGATATTTGATGCAACTTTGAATGTTGCATTAGGTTGCATTTACAGAATAAAGTTTAAACATTGAGAAAAAATGTCGTTCATTTTTTTTACATTTTTTTCTGTTCTTTTTATCGTTTTGTGCTGAATTTCACAAAGCCATTAAAGGATTTAATATTCAAACTCAAATGATTTTCGGCAATTTTTAATAATTTTAGTTATTTTTCTAATTTTTTGTTCTCGATTCATGATTCAAAAATAATTTTTTTCAATTATTTTTTGTAAATTTGTATCTCAAAATGGGTTTACCTAAAATGCAAAAAGTGGATTTTTTTTCCTAACCCAACTTTTTTAATTTAATAGTAAAAAACCATTTCTGCAAAATTATATAGCTAAAAAGTGGAATTTCCGCATTTTAGTATTTTTAGTCTTTTTGCGGAAAACTCGTATATTTTTTGCTGTAAAAGGAGTCATTTCCGTAATATTAGAGATCTTAAAAGCAGAATTTCAACCTCGTCATTTAAAAAATTTGGTCAAAAATTCCGGTTCAACTTACCGCAAAAAACATAGCCATGTGGCGAATGCAATTGAACCGAATGAAGTTAGAATAAATACCCATATTGATAGTAATGAGGATGATTTAATCAAATTTAATTTCATTCTCAATTAAATATGATTTTGGCCAAAAAATGATTTCAAATGTAAAAAGGTGAATTGGTATTATTTAAATGGTAAAAGTTAATTTTGATTTTTTAATTGATCAGTAAATTTGAGAAATTTTTAAACTAATGATTTTTTTCTAAAAAATTTTTTCCCATAATTTACATCTTAAAAAGTTCTTTTCTCTACAGTTCAGATTATTTCCGAAGATTTACCAAAATTAATTAAATTTGCTGGATTTCGGAGAAATTTAGGAAGGAAATTTAAATTTTTATTCTCGGAAATTTTCATAAAAACAAAAAGTGCCAAAAAAATACAAATTTTTTCACAAATCATTGAAAATTTTAAAAAACATCCTCGAATTTTCTTAAATTTTTATTGATTTTAGCTAAAAAAATAAATCAACTAGAAAATATTTTTTCTTTTTTATTAAATAGTTTTAGATTACCCTATGGCTAGTTCGAATGGCTTCGTTTTAACCCTTGAAGCCGGACATAATAATTTAAATTTATTTTTTTTGCTGTTCAAAAAGAACACAAGACATTTATGTTAAACATAAAATAATAGGCTTTCTTAATAAAAAATTCTTTATGAGGTCTTGGTGTGGGCCAGTCTGTAAGCTCCAGTTGTCCCTAAAACAAATGTTTTGATATTATTTTATGCACTTAAAGAAAGGCAAAGTAAACATAGAATTTAAATAATAAATTTAAAGAGTGAAATTATTAAAAAATTTTAAAATTCAGCAATTCAAATTAATATAGGAATGATAGATAATAAAACACTGGATTATATGCAGTAAAGAGATTTATTTTAAAAATTTACGAAATTAAATTAAAAAAATTAATCAGCCCTTTTAACAAGCTCCAAAAAAAATTAAACTGTTGTGGTTGAAGTTGTGCTTGTCGATGATGTTGTTGAATCAGTAGTGGATGTTGATGTCGAAGTTATCAATCTTCTAATGTAAAATATCTTCTTCTTTCCTAAAAATAAAAATAAAGTGTTAAAAAACATGTTTAAAAACAAGAATAAAAATTAAATATTTACCATATTGGCAAACAAAGGGATACGGTATTGAACAGTCAAGCTTTTCAAGGCCATAACCATCAGTAGCAATACATTGGGTTTGATTGAGAGTAGCATTTTTTTGATAATAAGTTGGATTGCAATGGTTCCACCACGGTCCTTTTTCAATCAGACACCCATCAAGCCAGTAGCTTGTGTAGTTGGTTGACAAACCGCCCAGCCAGTATTTTCCTCTAAGGTAGAATTTGCTGAAAAATTCATGCAGAAAATCGATAATGACTCTAGTTTTGATAACCAACAAATGTGAATAGTAGTTTTTGCATATTTGATTTGCAAGCGTAAAATTTGCTGGCTGTCTTGCAATGTAGTAGCAGTGTCCTTCAAAATAAACAAATCCTTTGGGACATTTTATGCACTGTTTGGATTTCCACGACCTAAATATATTTTTTAATAAATATTAAAAAGTTTTTTTAACACATACCAATAATAATAGTATGGACAACAACATTTATTCTTTATACATTCCAAGCCATAAATGCATTGACTCGAATACTTACACTGTGACAAGTAGGTTCCATAACTGCTTCCTTTAAAAAAAATTAAAAAAATTAAAATTAAAAAAACAAAAAATTAAAAAAAATTTATAAAAATTAAAAAAAATTACCATAGCTTTTGGGCTGATAATCGCGCATATTCAAATAGTCATCGTCTTTTATTTTAATTGATTTTGGTGCATATGGGCCGTCAATTTTTTCTTCAAAATCATGAGGATTTATCCATCTTTTCTTTAGTTTTAATGTATCTTCATAATTGTAGCGTCTTATTTCGTGGTCGATCCGACTTCTTGAATCAAACTCAAAATCTAAACTCATCAAAACAAAAGTAAATTGAGCTGAATATTTTTACAATTCAAAAAAAAAAAAAAATTTTTTCTTTTTATGAGTCAATAATTAATTGACCAAATTGACCTTAATTTAATAAAGTTAAATCAAAAATATTTTTTTTCAATAAATAAAAAAGTCATGAATTATGAGATTATTTTGTTTAATTTAAATTTTTAAATTTTTTAAAAATTTAAATAGCTTTTTTACCTGTTTCACAAATAAAGCGCTCACGAACAGAATTACAACTGGTGCTACCAAGTCCATATTTAGATAGTTTACCACAGCTTTCACTGTAATGATAGTAATTGCCATAGTAGTTGGTTGGTATAAAGCATTTACTCCACCTTTTAAGAAGAAAAAAACATTTTTTCAACATTGTTAAATTTTGTTTATATCACCATGGACCGCCAGCTGGTATTTTGTGACCACTAAACCAATACCACTTGTTTTCTTTTGATCCAAAAGCGCCAACCTAATTTTGTTAATTTTTTATCTACTTTATTAATTAATTGAGAGAGAGAGAGAAAAAAAAAAAGTTATTACATGAAAATAATCTTTTAGGTAGAATTTATCAAAGAACTCGTAGCTGAAATCAATCATCACTCGGGTGTCTATTGTCATCAATCTTGACGATTGATATTCGCAGTAGTTTTTAGCATCGTACCAAGTGCGTCTATGATTTGAAATGTAGTAGCACAGATTTTCATACATCACCCAGCCTTTGGGACACGGAACACATTTTCCATATTTGTACGAATACCGTTGATTACCGTGGCACCTACATCTGCCTTCAATGCACTTCAGACCATTTGCACACTCATAGTTATTTGAGCATTCTTTAAATTTAAATGGAAAACAACGCCTCAACTCTTTAATTTAATAAAAATTTATTTTTTTAATTTTTAAATCAAATTCATTATTTAGTTTACCGACAAAATAGTCGTAATTTGAAGCATTCAAAGAGGCGTTGGTATAGTTGACTGAGACCGGTATCCATGTGACATAGTAGTTAAAAGTGGCGTTTGGAACAATGGGATACTTTCTGGGCGGATAGTATTTATTTGCACTCTGATAACCATGGTCATAGTTTCTATTTGGATAGAAATGTGCATTGTCGTGATTCTGGTAACCCGGAAGATAACGGGCCATTCTCTCATTGGCTTCGGCAAGCCCAGTGACCAGCACACAAACAAAAATTAGCTGATTAATTCTCATATTTTCTTTGATTGAACATTTCTGATATTACATTTCCTTTTATCTTCAACTTTGAGACATTATTTGAATTTTAAATGATCAAAATCAATTAGATTTAAAATTTTAATTTTATTTTAATCACAATATTTTTATTAGCAATTATTTAATTTTCATTATTCAAGTCATTTTTGTTCAAAAATTAGTGATTAAAAAATCAAGAAGATTTTTTATTTGGAATTTGGAATTTTTTTCTAAATACGATGTCACATTTGACTCTTTTAAAGTTTAAAAGTGTCTCCAAGTTTTGTCAAAAATTTTAATATGAAATACCCGAACATTAAAAAATAATATCAATGCTTTAATTTTTTTGTTTAATAAATTAACTTTTTCATTATCAAAGATAAAATGGTCTTTTTTTTTTGCTACTTTCTGTTCTTTCAAAAATCTATTTATTTGATTAAAATTGTGTCAAAAATCTTAAAAGAGTTGTTTTTTTATCATTAATTCATTTTTATTATGTTATTTTTATAAGTTTACATTATTTACAAAACTCAATATCTTTGACAAAAAAAAAATTTCAGTGTGTGTTTTAGAATTAGTGTTTTTTGGTGCATATTAAATCATTCCTCCTTTTGAAATTCGATTCTTATTTTTTACCATATTTGACTTACTATTTCAAAAAAAAAAATCTTAATCTTATTTTTTCTTTTTTTTTTAAAAAGATTTAGCCTTAAATTTACCATTACATTCATTTTCAATCGTAATAGATAACAGCGTTGTAGTTTACGGTTAAATCTGAAAAAAACAAAAAATGGGGTCTTACAGTGCTGGAAATTAACTTGTCACATCATCTGATACCAAATGATATTAAATGATATGATCTGATATCAGCTATCAGCTGCTTTAAAATAAACTTTAATCTAAGTTATTTAAATTGATTTTAGAACTTTTTGAAAATTTTTGTCGACTTGATACTTAAAATTATAAATTTTCTTTTTTTTCAACTTAAAAATTTCAGAAAATTTTGTAATTGCTAAATTCTAGGGAAATATAATTGCTAAATTAGAGGCAATGTAAGCTAATGTTCGTCCATATTAGATATAGTCAGATTTGTTAAAAAGTCACAAGTTTTAAGTCAAGTCCAAGACTGTTATTTTATTTTTTTAAAGTCCGGACTTGGTTTTTAATATTAGCGACTTTGAATTTAACTAGACCGTCTCAATAACTACCTGTAAAAGCAAAAAATTAAAGCTGCTCGGATTATAATAATAAAATTAAAAATTAAAAGTCTTTGGCACTTTAACACTTTTAACAAATTCTGAATATAAAAACACACCTGATGCCTATTTGCTCTCAGTGCCCTTGACTATAGTTTATTTTTTTGTTAAAATTTGAAAAATATTTTTATTCTTAAAAAATTTATGTATTCATTGGCCTAACATTTTTGTTTTCTAAATATATTGTTCAAAAGATATAATCTAAATTTGATCAATATTTGCACTTTTAATTAAAAATTGAAAATTTAAGTACAAAAAACAAAAACAATATAATAAAATATCCCAAATTTAAAATTTTCTAAGTTTTGCAGATTTAATGCAGAGTCAGTATATTGGTGTTACAAACGTTGTATCAACTGCTACAATTAACAGAACATGTTTTGGTCCTTCAGAACTTAAATTTTGGCACTTTAATATTATTTGTACCAAAATTCCAATGCCTTTCTTTTAACTTTCCTCATCTCAGCTGATATTAGCTTATATCAGTTGATATCAGGTAAAATCAGGAAAAAAAAATTTTTAAATCTATTTTAAAATTAGAATATCAAAATCTGAAGAAAATTTTCAATAAAAATTTCTTGCATTTTTACAAATATATTTATTCTATAATTAGCACTTGATGGTATAGCCTCAGGAAAACTAGCTGGAAAACTAGCTGGAAAACGAGAATGATAAAGAGGTATTTCCCGATTTGTTCTTATGAGTTAACACCGATTTAACCATTGTATTTTCTTTTATTCAGTTAAAAGAGGGCCCCCTTAGTTCTCTTATATCTCAATCCTTAAATTTGAAGTTAACTATATATTTAAGTATTAATAAAAATAATTTAGCATTTTTCAACTATTTTAAAACGATATAATCGAATAAATCTGTCGGAGACTTGAAATCCGAATATATCTTTAATTTCAAATTTAATATCATGAGAACTATTAATTATTAAATTATTAGACCATATATTAATTGATTAGTATAATAAATATTTCGATCAATATTTAAGAGATAATGATCAGTAAAGATCATTTAAAAAAATTAGTAAATAATCTACTTATTATGAGTATTTTTTTAATTATTCGATCAGTTTTTATTATTTCGATAAGATTTTATTTTGATAAGTATATAATATATAATAATCTTAGGTAAAACCTGAATTCTAACAGTATAATCTACTAGTTTGTGATGTAGTGTATTATTGATTAAAATAATAAACAATCAAATATAATTAAAGGAAATTTTAAAAAATTTATAAAGCTTTTGTTGACTTATTTGGTTTTTTAATACATCGGTTCATCTATTGCTGCTGGTGGTGGTTTGACATATTTTAATCTGATTGCAAGACTGACTTAATGTTTGCACATGTTATGCTTGAAAAAGTGTAGATAGGTGCTTTTACCTTGTTTCAAAATTGATCCAAACAGCAAAAGCTTTCTTTTTGAATTGACCAAAAATGGTCCAACGCATATTCATATTTTTTAATTGACAAAATATTATATGGTCAGTAAAATAATGTATATTTTATCAGTAAATATACTTCAGTAAATTAATTAAAAATAAATAGCAAAAATATTTATTTATTCAGTAAAATAATTCAAAAAAATAATTAAATATTCAGTTAATATAATATTATTAAATCAATAAATCCATTTCAGTAAATTAATTAAAAAGATATAGCAAAAATATTTATTTATTCAGTAAATTTATCGAATTTTAGTAAAATGACAGGAAATTACTGTTTGATGATTACTGTCTTTAAGCATTTTTCGGACGTCCAGACCCACGTCTCTGTCCAATCCGGATCTGTTTAGCTACCAATGGAATAACGCAATCAGCCAATTTTAACTGTGCAGAAACGGCAAGAATGTGTTTGCATATGTCACGCCAACAAATGAGTGACAAATAAAAGAATATTTTATTTCACTTGCCAGTGAGTCCAAGTAGAATATGCTTCTCTCGTTGGTAGCTGGCTTGTTCATTTATTTATAATTAAAGATTAAACAAATAAATAAAGTTTTCACAATCAACTTTCAATATTTAAAAACGACATTTTTAAAGATTATAGTTACTTTGTTTTCAAGATATTATATTTATATAAAGAAGTTATACCAAGGGTATGACACATAGATACTGCTTGGCGAAGGCGAAGCAGGAAAACTTTCCTCTTAGGTCATCTTCGACTAGCTGGAGACAATGGACACTAGTTTCTTCGATGTCTTCGTTTTCGCATTAAAATCCGTATACTGGAAATCTTTATGTGCACCGATCCATTGGTTGACGATTGCCTTCGTTATATTTGGATTTGCCTGAGAGCCGATCTAATGGTGATCGATTCTTGCCAACTTGATGCGAATGACTGATTGCTTACGCTGAAGCCATTGGTAAGTCTGCGTCCAAAGTTGAACGTGGACTTAAAAGAAATGGCTTTACGTTGATAGCCATTGTATCTCACTCGAGCGACCAGACACTTACAATTTTCTGAGTAACAATAGAGAGAAAGCGACTTTCTTACTCTTTTATATGCATCTTCATTGGCAAGAAACGAAAACTTTGACAATTATTTCATGTGTTATTGTTCAAAATGTCTATTAAGTGTTAAAAAATCAAATAAATGATAAAATCATTTTACTGTTTTATTTTTACTGATTTTATTAATTAATTTGCTGAATAAATTGTTATTAGTATTAGCTAAAAAATAATTTTACTTACCAATATTCAATTTTGCTGATGAAAAAATAATTTTGCTGACAAATAATTTTCTGAATAAAATTTACTGATGGGATAATCATTTTTACTGAATAAAATATTATATTTACTGATTTATTCTATTATTTTTACTGAAGCGATAATCATATGCCTTTTTGATTTCAATTTCTATTTTATCAGATAAATTGTTAGATGCTTGTAAATTGCTATGGCCATGTTCATTCTGAAAACAATAAGATCGTCACTTCGGCTGTCGAACAACAAGTAAACTCTAGCTGAACACTGTGCACCTATCAATTTAGCTTTTTTACATAGAGTAAATCTTATTTCCATCTTGAGTATTATTTTCATAATGGAAGCTCTACGTTCCTTCTTCGTATGTTTTGGTCAATTCTGCTTCTTTATTTAAATACTTTTCCTCCATTTTCCACTTGTGGCTTCGTTTTGTTCTTGGTTGAGTTT
>QEOQ01000533.1:762867-790146 GCA_010279815.1 Brachionus plicatilis | reverse complement strand
GTTTTAATTCAACTTAGCGAAGTTAAAAATAAGATCATTTATCGGTATTTTCTCATTTTTTAAAAAGTTACACTGAATAAAACAATTAAAGTAATATCTGTTTTCGGTATTTTTAATTTTTTTTAAACAATGGTGTTAAATAAAAAAATAAGATCAGTTTTCGGTGTTTTTATTTTTAAAGGGAAAGACAATCAATTAACAATCGAAATCAATTAAGTTGAATGAAAAGTTTTTTTATTTATAGAAAAAATTCAATGTAATTTTGCTTGGGTCATTTTTGACCCATTTTGGCCGATAACGTATATAAAAATTTCAATTTTTTGCTTGGGTCATTTTTGATCCATTTTGGACGGATAAGAGTTAAATAACAAAGAAGTAGCATTCAAATATATATATTTTAAAGATTCGAGATTTTCTTCACGTGATGACGCTTCTGATGAACGATTATTGCTTCTTGAATTTGACGATCTGATTTCCACGAATGCCATATCGAAAGGGCGAGTCTTGTGAAATAACATTATTTGCTTCGTTTCTTAGTTTTCTCAATTCATAGTCTAAAGCTCTTTCGGTTTAAGTCAAATCTGGACTAAGATAAACAGATTTGAAAGAATTTGAATCTTTCAACTTTTTGGCTACTAGGAGTAGTGGATTTCTGTTTGCTTCTTCTTTGAGTTATACTAGAATTGGGCATGGTTTACTTTGGTCTTTAGATCTCAAACGTCTTGAATACGCTGGCTTGACATCACTTTTTCCAATTGTGGTAAGAATTTGATTGATTTTTTCTTCATCTTCTGCTCTCTTGTCTGTTATAATCTCTTTCTTTGATTCTGGCACACCATAAATAATTAAATTTTTTTTTTCTTCTAATTCTTTCATTCATTTCGCTAATGGTTGCATCTGCTACAGCTATCTGATCAGCTGGTTTTTTAGAAATTTTATTCCTTGTTTTACCACTTGAATCCACTGAGTACTCATGTTGGATGAGTTTGCTGTTTTATTTGCTGCTGCCAATTCAAATTTCAGTTTATCTATTATAATGTCTTTCTCAATTTCTCTTTCTTTTAAATGTTGCACATGATTTGAAAGCTCCAGGACGAATTTCTAAATATTACCACACCATTCATGCAAAGTTTTCGAGTGCCAAGATACGACACCCTGTCCAAATGTTGGCCAGTTTGTTTCAAGCAAAAAATTTGAGTCCATTTGACAAAACTGCGTGCTTTTTATTTTGGATCACTTGTGCTTTTCTTTTCCTGACTTTTGGCTTACGTGTGCTTATTTTTTTGAATTTCTTTTTGGTTTTTCAATTTTCGATTTAAATAATGGCAAAATTTATTAATATTTATTAATATCTTATTACAAATTGAAAACAAAATTTATGAAAAGCTTTATTTAAAAATGTCATTAAAAAATAAATCAATTTAATTGTTGATAGTAAGATCAATTGTTTCCATAATAAGTTCTTTGTATCTTTTAAAATATGATAAATCAATGTAGTAGTTATTTGCCCCAATTTGGAACATTGTCTCACCTTTCCAATACATAATATGCATAATTATTGCACTTGATATCTTTGGCACCGAAAGTAACAAATCGCTGCAATAAATTTCCTTGATTGAAAATTTTCCATCCAATTCCTTGATACAATCGTTGACAAATGGCCCCAAATTACTTACTCCCAAGTCACACTCTTCGTCATCTATCAATTTCACAAATTTGCAAGCAGTCTCGCTGGAACTAGTAAATCTAAAAATCTGATTGAAAACATCAAGATATTTAGTGTGGGTGACAGAAAAAATAGATCCTGTTTCACTGCTAGTAGCCTTAATAATCGATTCATGCATGTATCTAGCATCAGCCCAGAAATCAACATATCTTCCAAATTTTCCCTTCTCAGTCACAAAGCCTGTAACTGCAGTCAAAAATCTACAAGCATTTAGGTCTACTTTTGGATTTAGTCTGAATCTCAAATTGGCCGGTAAGCCTACGGGTATTTGGTCAGGAAATGGGGTATCATTTTCCAAAAAGAGCATGCGAAGTGCATAAATGGCAACTGTGTGAAAATAACTGGTCAGTCTGACTCCATTCGACTTGGAAATTTTCATTATTTGTTCAGTCTTTATTTTATCTAATTTGAATAGATCTAGTAAAAATCCTGTTTTTTTTGTTCTAAATTTGTCAGGTAGAAGTAGCTTGGGCTTTTTTTCTTTGCTCATTTCCTTGATTGTTTTCATATGGGACTCTTTGAAAAGGTTTCTTTCGTCACAAAGTGTGTGCAGATCAGCCAATGGTTCCAAATGAATCTTCATCTCATCGCACTCTTTTCCGTCTTGCAAAGCATTTATGATATTGATAATCTCAACAGATAGACAACTAATGCTCAGACCATCTGAAATGGCCATGTGTGTTACCAGATTCATAATGTAGCTTAATTTTTCATTAATTTTAAATTCAATAATTTGTATTTTCCACAAAAGACTTTTTTCCTCATTGAAAAATGGCACTGCATGAAATTTGGCTGATTCATTTATTAGGTGTTGTCTGTTTACCTGACTATTTGTCAAATCCAACCACTCTAGTTTAATTTTATGTGACATCTTCTCCGAAGGTACCTTCAAAAACATCTTGTTAGCCAGTTTTTTTGTTTCCAGATAGGAATTGAGAAATGGATGACGGTTTTGCATAAAGACTAAAGCTTTTGTAACCAAAGATCTATCCATCTTGATGTTTGATTCATTGCTAATAAACGAAGTGCTCATTATGATGCAATCGCCTGACTCGCAGATATTTGCCAAGGCACGTTCAAATGTACTCAATGGAAATTTTTTTTCAAAATCCGTCATTTTAAATTTTCTTGCTAAAATTTTAACTTGAATGTTTTTTTTTCTTTTTAATGTTTAAGAGTGCATTGAAGTTAGGAAAATAATTTAAGGTTTCTTTTTAAATTAGTTAAATAAATGCTAAATTATGAATCTGAGTAATCCAAAAAACCTAAATCAAATAAATCGGAAGATTTCTAATTTATTCATTGAAATTATTTTGAAAATAAAAAGCTTTTATTATAAATTTTTGACTATCGATTCGAAAATAACGAATAATAAAAAACTATAAAGTCAGCCAAGATCTGGAAAGTTAACAGAAAAATTTATATTGTTTTATTTATGAGTTAATATTAAAAAGCGTCATTTATTTCGATTAAATGTCATTTAAAAAATATTAACTCGTCGATTAAGATAAAAGTCAATTTAATGTATTATTCGTAAATTAAAAGTATTAGTTGTCACAAAATTTAATTATATCTCATTTTATGCATCGTTCAAAGTCAAGTTAAAAAAAAATCATCAATTAATAAATCAATTTTAAAAATAATTTTTAAAATAAAAAAATAATTAATTTTTACTTTTACTATTAATATTTAGTAATTTTTTTTGACTGCTTTTTTAGTAATCTTACTCTTCTTACATTTCCTATATTGATGTGCAGCTGGAAAGGAATCCAAAAAATTTTCACTATATGACTTTGAATCGAATGCAAATCCTGGAATGACTTTTAATTTTTTTCAAGATTCAATTAATTAAAATTTATGCCGGTCAAAAATTCTTATGACTATTAATAGTCATAAGTTCTGTTTAATTTTTTAACACTTTTTAATTCTTTGTTATATTAATAATTGTCACTTAATCTTTTAAATGACAAGTAGTACTTTTAGATGACAATATACATTTTATTGGCATTTTTTCTAGTGACTTTAAATCAAAATTAATGACACTTTAATATGCAGCCTTTATTTATTTAAAAAACATTTTTTAAATATTGTTTATAACATTTAATTTAAAAATATAATTTTATTTAATTGAAATAAATGAAGAGTTAATCAGTCTATTCAATAGTTAAGGGCACCAGACTGTTGATTAACCTTGAATTTTTTTTTTTATTTAAAATAAAAATATCTATTTAAAATTAGAGTGAATTTATTTTCCCACAATTTGTGGGTGAATATCTTATTTTTTTCACACACAATTTATCTGAAAATAAACGATTTTTTTTCATACCTATACAAAAAATTATTTAGCTACAAATTTTATTTATCTGTATTTAGCTAATGCTCCTTCAGGATAAAAATTATAAAAAAAAATAAATAAAAATAAAAAAAGGATTTAAATTGATAATAATTTTTCTTTTATTCTTAATATTGAAATCTATTAAAAAAAATAATTGAAGCTTGACAATTAGCATCATGAAATTATATAAGATAGATATTCAATTTAACTTTCACCTATTCTCAAAACATAATATTTTAATCTAAAATACAGTAGCATATCACACAAACATAAAAACTGAAAATCAAAAAGTAATTTTAACATTAATAAAAACTTTGAAACATTAAAATTTCTTATAAACATTTTCGCAATGTTTAGAATTAAAAATTTGAAATTCTGGGATCCTAAACTTTAACAAAGTTAATCTTAACACCATCTTAACTTAAGTTTATTCAGAATACATTGTGAAATTTTAGTACAAAAATTACAACGCAACAAAATAAAAATCTTTATAATTTTTTTCGAATTTTGCAAAAATGGTTCTTAAAAGAGTACAATATTGTACACATTTGTACAAACTAATTCCAAGGGTTAGGCTATGGTCGATCTCGTAATAAATCTTTATAATTTTTCTAAATGATCGAAAACATTGTAATAATTGATCAATTTTTATTTTATCGATAAAGTGTGCATTTTACAGAAGATTGCAGAGTTTTTGCAAAGCCAAGAATTCTTTTGTACACATTTGTACAATATTTTACTCTTTACAGAATCATTTCTGCACAATTAGAAAAAAAATTATAAAGTTTTTAAGTTTTGTCCTGTAATTTTTGTACTAAAATTTCACATAACCTTAATATTTAATAATTAAGAAATAAAAAACTAGCAGAAAAATTTTGTTTTAGAGTTATAGACAAAATAGTTAAGTTGTTGAAAAATTAATTTTTTCATACCATTTGAAAAAAAAAGACATGTCTTTTATAATCTTTAATATCATTTGATATTTAATTTAAATTGCGTAGACAATTGCTAAAATAAAATTAACAAATAAATTAAAAAAATTATTTTTGTCTCTAACTTTTGAATCATTAGATTAAATTTTTTTCTTAAATAAAAAATCATAGACAATTTTAATTATTTGACCTTTATTTAAAAATTATCAAAACAAAAAAAAATTATCTTATCTTGTTAAATTCGAGAAAATAATAACAAAATTAAAGTCACATTAAATGAAAATTATTAAATAAAAATTTAGCTTTCATCAATGTTGACTTTATATTTGCTAGTTTTGTGTATTGGTGCAATTTGGACGGACTCATGTCAGTTTCCACCCCCATCACCTTTCGCTCCATCCAAGCCAGAACTTCCTTCTGTTTTTCAGAGTAGAGTCGAAATAAATTCAAATTTAAAACAATCGACTTCTCGCCGAATGTTCTATGATTCTACTAAGCGCAAAGCTGCCATCATCGACCAGCATAATAACCTAGAGACCCATTACATATTCGACTATCCCACTAACCAAATTCACATCACTTTTGGTAAGCACTATGATGCCAAAATCTTAATTTAAAATCTTTCAAAAGCATTTGCCAATGAAACAACTGGCACCACTGTCGATGGTGACTCATTGTCTTATAGTCCAATATCTTGTGACTCCTTCACTTTAACCGATGTCACATCAATAAACTATTTATTCGGTTTTAAACAAATAAATGATAGCTTTATTGAGCCAGATAGTGTCTACAATGCATTGAATTTTAGAGGCGATCAAGTTTGTTGATAAAAATCCAAAAATTTTTAATATTTTTTTATTTTTTTTAAGTATTATAATGGAACAGCATTGGTGAGAGGAATTGTTGCAGATGTGTATGTAAGTTGTCAATCCATTCAAGCCATAAATTCAAATTTTTCAGTCACCTTTTATTTTACAAGTAAGAGACACTTTATTTTAATATTTAAATTGTTTTTATTTGATTTTTTTTTAAAGACCCCATTTAAAATTTTACATCTTTTTTGTTTTATTTTTTTCTAAAAATTTTCGTATTAAATTTTTCAAAATTTTATTTTAAAATTTTAGATCTCCAGGAAAAAAATTAAAATATTGATCCTGATACTTATAGGGTATAAATAATTATCAATAAATTTGATGGAAATTTAGGGGCTGTTAAGTTCATTTCAATTCGATCTTTTCAATTCAGAAAAACTTGAATAACTTTTTTACCAAAAGAGATAATTTAGTTCTATAAAATGCTTAATTATAAGCAAATTTGCTTAATTCAGTAAAATAAGTCTGTAAAATACTCTGAATTTTATGCATTTTTCACGCCATTAAAAAGTATTCAAATCAATTGTGCACCTACTTTGCAGAGTTTTTGCAGACACATATTTTCGGATTAAGCAAAAGTGTTTAATGTTTAAGCATTTTACAGAACTAAATTATTCATTACAGTAAAAAAATTATTCAAGTTTTTCTGAATTGAAAAGATCGAATTGAAATGAACTTCACAGCCCCGGAAATATAAATTTTGGCCAAAGTATTTAACAGTTACTATAGAAATTATGTTTAAAATAAAAATTTCCATTTATTTACTAAGTGTGTTTAAAATTTTCACTTTGAAAAGAAAGAAATATTATTTTTTTTATTTAAAAATTTGTGTTATAATCTTGAAATTTTAATTCATGTTTCTTAATTTTGAATTTACAATTTAATCTAAAAAATTTTAATTTAACTATTGTTTCTGAGTACCATCGAATTGCCTCTTGAATTTGATTTAGAATCAAATTTTCAAATTCAAATAAATTTGAAAAGTTTTTTAAAATATTTGATTAATTGATTTCTTAAATTTTTGTAGAAAACTTATTATTTTCGTAATCCTTGAAATTAAAAAAAATAAAGGATATAGTATTTCAAATAGATTGGGCGTGTTTGATGGAAATGTTCGTCTTAAAGCTTAGATAATTTAAAAATTTTTAATTCGTAAGATAGAGCCAAAAATTTACTGAAGAGAAATTTTATTCAATTTTACCAAGATTTATAAAAAAATAAGCTAGAAGAAGACCAAAAGTAAATGCTTTAATATTATTTAAACCATTCAATATTTTTTTTAAAGAATTTCTAGAAAAATTGTGAATTTTGTAGCAAACAACACAACAAAAATGAAAAAAATATTGACACATTCGAGACAAATTAAATGCATCATCTTAAATCAGCTTCCAAAAGTACTCTGCAATGTAATTTTTAAAATTTTTATATGTGTGAACTTTTTACAATTTTGCAGACACTTGAATTAGATGATGCAATTTATAGATTCAAAGAAAGATTTTTTTTTACTTAATGTGTTATCTATTTTAATTTTTTTAAATATTTAAATATCTAATTGTGGATGCTAATAAAACACTAATCCCTGAATTTTGAAAATTTCTTGACATCTATTTTTTTTATAAAGCAAAAATATTTTTGAAAATATTTTAAATGACATTTAATTTGGAATTTTTTGTAATTTTTGCAAATTAATTAAGTTTTTTTCCAAGATTTTTATTTTATTTTAAATTGAAATTTTTTACTGGTCCCCTTTCATAAAGTGAAGAATTTAATAAGCTTTCCAAAAATGTATCTAGTATTTGCCCAGAAAGCATTGTTCATCTTTATAAAAATATGTAACGTAGATGAAAAAAAGAGGCAAAGTATAGCACATCCTTTTCATTTAATTTTCAAAAAATTTAGAAATTTCTTAACTATATTTCATGATAAAAATTATAAAAATATTTTGCTTTGTTAAAAAAGTTGAGATCAGGAATTTCCAAAATTATAGGGTCAGCGTTTTAGTAGGACCTATACTTATTTGATTTTTGACACTATTTAAAACATGATTCAATTTCTAGCAGATAATTTCAAATATTTATTTTTGAATATACTCGGGGATCTTTAAAAACATAGAAAAAAAATATAGAATTTTACTAAATATACAGTGCCGATTTGATACTATGATTTTTGGTAATTATACTTAATTTTTTGAAAAAATACATATGTAAGAAAAGGTTATATTACGAAAAATTACGGAAAACCCAAAAATATGCCAAAAATATGTCATTTTAAACTTTCTTAACTAATTAAAATAGATTAAAAAAAGATTTACCGATTTTTACGTAAATTTAGGTAAAAAAAGAATTTTGAAATGGTAAAATTCAGTAAAATTTGGAAAATTTTAATTTGGTAAAAATGTGTTAACAAAAAATTAGGGAATATTATTTCAGCACAATCAATTTCTGATTAGCACAATGAAAAAAACATTCAACACAATTCGATTTCTTCTCAGCACAAAAAATTATATTTAAAAAAAAAACATTTAACACAAAAATGTTTATAATAAAATAATTTTTTTTTTTTAATTTTAAATTTTATTTAATGATATTTATAAGTGGAAGTTAGGTAAATAAAGTAAAGTAAATTTCGAAGCTTAAAGAAAAGAAATTAAAGAAAAAAACTAGTCTCTGGAAAACCATTTTTCCGCATTTTTTGCTCTACCTCTTTTAGGTTTATTGACAAATTGGTATTTTTTTTTAAACAGTATTTTTTATTGCCAATTAATGTGCACAATATCCTAATTTAGTGAAAAACTTGCAGGAAAATTTCTTAATGTTAAGCTCAATTTTATAACAGTTCTTGAATAATTTTTTTTTTAATTTTCCCAACAAGTCATTAATTTTTGTATTGAACTCATTTATTTTATTTTTGATTTTTTTGCTAAAAACACTTTTTTCAAATTTTAATTTTTGTGTTGAGAAGAAATCATTTTGTGCTGAGCGTTTTGAAATTGTGTTGAATGGTTATTTTTTTGTGTTGAAAAGGGAGACCCAATATTTTAAGATCAAAAAAATATTTTATAAGCATATTTTTTTTTAAATTGTCAAAAGTAAGCTAAGAAAATTTATTTAGGTACTTAATTTGTTTTTAGACTTCGACTTTATAAAAATTTGTAATCTTTTATTAGAATTTTGATTAAAAAATTATGATAAAATAAATTAAAATTAAATTATTACTGAAAAGATGTTTTTAAAAAAATTAAATTTTCGGAGTTCATTTCACGAATCCCCAAATAAATTCTTGATAAAAAAACAAAACTTCCTGTAAAATTTTAACACTTCAATTAGCGCAAGGTTTTTAATAAATTTTATATACAATCTAAAAAAATAGAATTTTAAATCCCCTTATTAAATTTAAAAAAATAAGTTCAAAAATTAAATTTTTTTTGTTTTATCATTTCAAAAGCATATAACCATTCTATGCCGAATTTTAATTTGCAGTATACACGCATTCCTTTAAGAGCAGTTTTGACTGGCACTAGAACTGATGAAAAATCTAATCTTGTCAATTTTTCGGATGTATACGATTTTTATGATTTTAGAGTTAACCAAAGTTGGAATGCTGCTTTCATGGTAATTTTAAAATTTAAATTTTTTCTTTCAATCATATTTTAATAATTTAAATTTTCCTTTCAATTCGAAAAAGACTCCTCCAGGTGTTGTATGCCTAAAGCGAAAGATTACTTTACCAACTCCTGATATCACTAAACAATTCAAATTTTCAGAAGAAATGACTTCAAACGGACACACAAGTTACATTACTGATTTGTCTTACAATGACTTGTTCAAAGTGGTGAGATATGAAAGGCGCAATTCGATTAAAGAAGCAGAGACATTTTATTCCCAAGATCCATTGATAACTGTCCATGATTATAATATTGGAGTCTCTTTCACATTTAATAAAAACTTTAAAAATTGCTCAATAACTGGTATATCAGTTTTAAGCTTTGATTCAGATAAAAACTTCACCAACTCAATGATAAATGCGGACGGCTCCTATGTCATCAGACTAAAATCACCAGAGAGTTTTTTGCTTCTCGACTCAGATTATGTATTCACAGGCGAGAGAATGGTCAACAATGTTCCAAGTGATATTTTTATATCTGATCGAAGCAGTTCCAACAAAACTTTTGTTAGTGAATACGCTTTTTCAAGCAGTGACTTTTCTTTTCAACAAACTAATCACATGGATAGAAATGTTCCAGTGAGTCTCTGGATAAAAGAAAATGAAGTAAAATTTTATTAATTAAATTTTAAAAATTCCTAAAAAAAGTTCGCAAAATTTGATTTAAATTTTAAAAGTCTTCCATTTGAAATATTAGGGTTTGGTGAAGTTCAGCACAAAAGAACAGAACAAAGTGTAAAAAAATTAAATAGCTTTTTTTCTAAAAGTTTAAAATTTATTCTGTGATTGCAGAATGGTGCAACATTCAAGGTTGCATCAACTGTAAAAGTCTGCTAATGATGCAAAATCTCTGCAAAATGCCTTTCGCTCGATTTTATTGAAATTTATTTTCTGCTAAACTCTGCAAATTTAGCAGACCTTGATATTTGATGCAACTTTGAATGTGGCACTTAGTTGCATTTACAGAATTAAGTTTAAACATTTAGAAAAAAAGTTATTCAATTTTTTTATATTTTTTTATGTTCTTTTTATCATTTTGTACTGAATTGAACAAAACCAAATATTAGACTCTTATTAATATTTGGGCTAGATTTTAAGTTATTTAATTAATTTAATGAAAAAAAGTTAAAAAAATTATCAAAATTTTAATTTTTCAATTTTTTTCAAAATCCTTCAATTTTTAGGAAGAAAAAAATCTCCGATGAAAAGAAATTACAGGTGAAATTACAAGATAATGTTTCATTACCTCTGAAGACAATTAGGCCTCAGGGAATCATGAGTTTAAAAGATGACAATAAAATATTTTTTAAAAGAGCTTAATATTTTGGAAAACTATATAAAGTTTTCATCATTTTTCATTCATTTTTCATTCATTTTTCATTCATTTTTCATTATTTTTATAAGATCACAACTTTTTATTTTCAATCAACTGATCATATGGGTGTAAATTTTCCAGTGAGTATCTGGATAAAAGAAAACAAAGTTATATTTTTATTAATAATTTTAAAATAGGCAAAAAATGATTGTAAGAACAAAAAATTTCAACAGTACTTTCACTTAAAGCCGCGACTAAAAAAATTTTAATTTTTATGTTTTTTTTTAACTTAAATTTAAAAAAAGAGACATCTAATATGATTATTATTATCAATTTCAAAAATGTACGTAAATAAAATTAAAAAAGCTATTTAACGTAAAGGGAGCTTTGGAAAATTACGCTTATTAACGCAAAATTACGGAAATTCAGAAAATTTTTCGTTTGAGATCAAGATCAAATATCAGAAAATATAAAACGTAATATTTTTTTTAATAAAATAGAAAATTTTTTTTTTCCTAAGCAATTACTTAACATGTTATATCAAGTTTATTTTCATATATAAAATTTTAAATTATCCCTTTTTATTGAACTTAAATAGGTTTAAATTTTTTAATTTATTTAGAAAAAATATTTTAATAGATAAAAAGATTTTCAAATTTCTAAAATAAACTTGAATGCTTATTTATTTTTTTTAAACGTTAAAATCAAAAAAAAAAATCTCAATCAATCAATTAATACCTCATCCATAAACTTAAACTAATTAAAATTTCTGCAATTTTATCGGAGTCAAAGTAAATAAATTTTAATTTTTTTTGGTCAAAATTAAAAATTCTGAAAGTTTTACGGGTTGAGGCGGATTAATTTTATATAGTGCTTGATATCGATAACGAATATCGATAGAAGATATCGATATTTTCAAAATCGATATCGTCTAAAAGTATCGATATATTATCGATATCATCCAAGGGTATCGATATATTATCGATATCATCCAAGGGTATCGATACATTATCGATATCATCCAAAGGTATCAGTATATTATCGATATCATCCGATGGTATCGATATATTATCGATACCATCCGATGGTATCGATATTTGCCAAGTATTCTGATAAATTATTTGATTTTTAAATTCAATTTGAATAAATTATACTTAAAATAAAAATTTATATATAAAATTGAATATAAAAATGAAAATAAATAATTATATTAATAATTTTAATTAAAAAGCTTCCTCATTCTAATAAAATTTTCTTGAATTAATTTTTCATTATTTAGGATTTATGATTTACTTAAATAAAAAAAAAAATATTTTTTTATTCATTTTATATTTTTTTTTATGCAGAAATCTGTATTCAGTTTTACTTTATTTTTTTCTGTTTGGTAAAGGATCAGTATTTTTTCAACTTTGTTTGGATTTAGTGAATTACGACATTTTAAAGACTGTAGCCTGTAAAGGAAAATAGTCTCAGATAGTGTATACTTGTAGCTTGTGCTTTTTTCTAATAATTCAATAATTTTTTTAGAGAAGACAATGTTTTTTACAAAAAATTAAAAAAATTAGTTAATGTTCAAATATTATTTTAAAAAATTCTTAATTTAAAAAAATTATCAGGAATAGTTAGTTAATTAATTAGTATCGATACTTTTGGTCGATATCGATAAAATATCGATACTTTTGGTCGATATCGATAAAATATCGATACCTCTGGACGATATCAAAATATTATTTTTATCGTTCGAAGTTATTGATATCAAGCACTAATTTTATAACATAAATATATTTTATAATTCTTCGATATTAAAAATAAAAAAATTTATCTTACAAAAAACTTTATAATTTAAGTTTACTTAAATTTTATCAATCAAATTATAAATTCTTAAAAAAATTTTTAAACCAATTTAAACCCACTAAATTAAAGCTTTTTAAAATAATCTACCTATTTGAGAGGTTTTGGTTGGAAAAATAAGCCTGCTTTCTTTAGGAAATCATTTAAAATGAAAAATATTTAAATTTATTTAAAAAATTCAACAAAGGATGTGATCTATTCTTCATTTTTTGATTACGACTCTTCAACGCAATCTTTTGATCAGCTTGACGTAACCCAATGCTTTGATGACCAATTAACATATGATTTTAAAATAAAATTTCCATATAAAAGTAAATTTAACTTTCTCTAGTTATGACAAAAATAATTTTTTTCATTCAGACTTAGGTCTAACACTAGATGACATTAGAGATCAAACTTTGTTCAAGTTTGAGTTTATTCTGATGCTAAATCATGTGACAGGAGAGTCTTTTACTCGGTTCAGCTTTCCAAAAGTGAGTGCCAGTGCTGATGGCTTTTTGTACATTCGATCATCAATTTTACCTCAACCACCACCAATCGCCATGTTCACAGCTCTGCCGCATTACTGGCTAATTTCTTCGTCCATAGCGGTTTTAAATAACCTGACATCACCTGAACAATGCGCTGCTTACTGTGTCAGAGATATAAAATGTTTAAGCTTTGACTTTGGATTTAATACTTTGAGTAAATGGATTTTTTTTTAGTTCTTTCTTTAAATGTCTAATTTGATTTAAATGAAAGAATGTTATTTAAATAAAAAACATAGTGTTAATGGAACTGTAAGCTCAAAACAAGATTACGTTCATTATTCAAGTAATTAATTTAAAATGGAGAGAATTTCATCAATTTTTTTTTTTCAAGGGAATACATTAGAAGGTTTTTATTCCAGAGATGAAGCTGAAGTTTGGCGAATTTTGCAAGATAATGTTCTATCAGGACAATTTTCTCTTCCTCTAAAAGTTTTAGATCAATCTTTTCCCACAATTATTCTCGAAGCAGAAAACATTGAGCTTGTATCAAAAGATGAAAATAGATATGGAACTAGTAAGTTGATTTTTTCAGCATTAGACAACTTAGAGAAACTGGAAAGTTTTCTAAGTGAATTGTTTTATTTACTAATTGATTATTTAGAACAATTTTTTTCAGCGAATAAAATATGGGGAAAAATCACTTGACCCTAATAAATAATTATTTACCTGTAAAAAATAATTAGTTTATTGCTAAAAATGCTAACTAATAAATGATTATGTATAAATTGTTAATTTAATGTAAAAAAATACTAACTTTATTTAAAAAATAATAACTTTATTGTAAAAAAAATTCAATAAAAAATTATAAAATTTATTAATTTGAAAAATTTACATTAACAATTTCATTGCCTTACTAATGCTTTAGCATCATTGGGTTTTCGACCACGTTTAGTCTTCGGTTCGATTAAACAATTTTTTTTATTTATTTGCCAAATAAATAAAAAAATTCCGGGAATTTTAACCAACTTTTCCACTACGGCTAATACTATTAAATGATAACAAAAATAGTTTCTTAGATAACAGCTGCAGGTACCAGCTGATCGTCAAAATCCTTATTAAGCTTACTATATAAGCCTTTTAATGATCAAGATTTCTATTTTTCTTATTATTTTTTTCAATAAACTTAGTATTTTTGTATATGTTTTTTTTAGCAAGAAATTAATTAGGCATATATTTTTTTGAGTAGCTAATTTATTTTTGAAAAATAGATTATAAAAGTAGCAAAAATAATTTTTTTTCGTAGCTAAAATATTCAAAAAAGGAGCAAAAATACTTTTGTCAGTAGCAAAAAAAGAAAACAAAAAAATACACAAAAACTAATTTTTATTTTTTCTTGGGCGACCTCTTGGGCACTTTGTTGGGGCTGATTGATTTGTTAATTCATTTATGACTGGCTGAGAATCATTTGTTTCACAGATTGAGACTAATTGTGTTGGCATATTGAATGCGTCCCGATTCAAAGGGCCAGTTGAGTTTCTGTAGTCTGTAGTGCAGAAGAAGCTTTTTTGCGTCTACCTCTCTTCGCGTTTTGCTCAATATTCAAGTCCAAAGCTGGAAAGGTATCAAACTTAGACAGTTCATAGCTTATAACATGTTTAAAAATGTAATTTTTTTTCCAATACTGACAAGAACATTCACTTAATTCCCATACTTGTTCATTGATTTCGATTATCTTGTAAGAATCGTTCCATGTCTTTAAAAGTAGCCCAAGGTCCTGTTGAGTTCAAATAATTTCGACAGCCTTCTTTTGTCGCTTCATAATTTACATCAGTTGAAGTTACCATGTAGATAACCATTATAATTACCATTATAAAAATTATACAATTCTGACTTCTTATCTAATTGTCACTTATATAATGTCAATTAAGTGCTATTATAGATTAACATTAATTTTTTATCAGTTACTACTTCAAAAAATAAACTAGCTATAATCGCAAATAATTTAGCCACTGTCGAAAAATATTTTTTTTTATTCAATAAGCTATTTTGAAAAGTAAATTAGCTACTCGAAAAAAATAAATTAGCTACTCGAAAAAATATATGCCAATTAATTATTCTAAAAAAACACAATTTGTTCTTATTTAATGCAATTTTTTTTTAACAATAAAGTTAGTATTTTATACATGCAACTAATTATTTTTTAGAGTGTACTAATTATCGTCCATAAAATATTAATTTCATTTAGAAGTAAGAAGGTATTTCCACTAAATTTTGAAGATTTTTCAACCCTTAGCGGGTTTCGAACCCTCGATCCTCTGCTTGCATGACTAACACACAAACCATTCAGCTTTACAGGCTCTAATGTTTGAATAGCTAGCTGATTTAAATTAAAAATTCCATATTCAACAAAGATTTTTTCACTAAATTTTTCTCAACAAAAAAACCTTTATTAACACTTGACCCTCTTTGGTTTTTTTTTGCTTATTACTTATAGCAAAATGATAAATTTAATCATTTTGCCAATTTTTTTTTCCATCAAAATTAAAATCAAAAAAATATTATAATTAATTAATTTTGATAGCAAAATATTTTTATTTTCATGCAAAAAAAAATAATACGTTAAACCCGAAGAGGGTTTTTTTGAGCCTTCGAAAATATTTTCTTTTATTTCGTAAAATAAATCAAAGACATGGCTAATTCTGTTTTTGATTCACAATTCTACTTAATTCCTAGAATAAATAATAATTTAAAGAATCATGAGTCGATGGAAAGCTCTTGAGCTTTTTAGTAATGCGGATGATACCTAAACTGAAGTCTCTGATGATAAATATAATGATTATGAGGAAAATGATGACTTTGGTACTGATTTTGAAGAAGAAATGGAAACATCAAATCAACCTCATACTGAATATGACTCTGATGAATACTTAGATAATAAATAACCTGAATAAGAAAAAACTAATAAAGAAAAAACTTCGAAAAAAGGAACCTAATGGGTCAGATTGAATGACCAAGAATAGATAAGTCTCAGAGAAAAGATAATTTTTTAATGGGAAGGCTAAGCCAATAAGCTTTGCTAAACATAAAAAAATTAGACCAAATTGTCAGCATTTTTAATTATTTTTGACTTATCCATGATAAATTTTTATTGAATTGTATCAATTGTCACCCGGAAGATCCTAAACTTTCATTTACTAAAGTAGATACATCAACTTTTACCGGTATTTATTATGCAAGGGCTGTTTTTGTAGATTTTACATCCAATTTTTTCTTAAAAATAGAATTTTTTTTTTAATCAAAAAAAAATTTATTATACATTCAGTGTATTTTCTTACATATTTTGAGTAATTTTGGTAATTTAAGCAACCTAAAAAACACATTATTTTAAAAGGGTTCTTTGGACCCCTTCAGTATTTAGCGTACAAATAAAACTGGCTTTTTAATAAAAATTAAAATAGCTTTTGTAGTAGTAGGAAGAGTTATTATTATATGACATTTGGTTTTTATTATTTTTAAAAAAAAAGTCTTCTTTTTATGTAAATTTTTTTAAAAAACATACAATATCTAAGAATATACTAAATTAATTTTATTTTACTTTAAAATATTAAACAGTTTTTTTGAAAAATATTCCAAATCAATTTAAAAACATAGGGCTCAGAATTTAAAAAACAACATCCATCAAAAAGACGTAAAAATTACCTCGTTTAAATAAAATGATGGGAGTTTTTTACATGAAAAAGGATGTTAAATAAAAATCAAATGACATAATGCTAATGCGTCAAAAACAAATTCTGTCTTTTATGATAAATTCGGTTCTTCACATCACGTTTTTTTTTAACTCTTTCCAAAGTGCTGGATCCAAAAGACACCATTTTATATACCAAACTAAATGATAGCATAAAAGATATTAATTTTGAATAAATCAGAAATTTCCTTTTAAAAGAATTTAATATCTGAGATATTAAAATGTTAAAGTTTAATGGTTATTTTTTTTCCTAATAATTATGACAATCAATTTAGGAAAAAAGCATAAAATTTTTATCTTTTTTAAAAAAAGGTATTTTCTTATTTGTAAATAAAAATAGATGAAAATTACAGATTTTTGTTTTACAAAAATAAAAACTAAATGTCCTATGTTTGCTTTAATCTATTTTATTTCAATGTGAATAAGATTGCAAAACTAACTCTCATTTATTTTTTTGAAAAATAATTTTGAAGCATCGAACTTTTTCATGCTTTTTCAAAATTATTTGAAAATTTTTCTTTAAATTAAAATTTAAAATTTGAATTTTTTTAATTTTCTAATTTTTATGTTTATTTGAATTCTGTTTGAATATTTTCTAATTGATCTCAACATTGGAATAAAAAATAATATATAGAAGTTAATAATGGGGAAGTTGATATTCAATTTTTTAAATTTTTTTAGCCCAAGCTTTGGCAAAATATAATCGTAAATACACTGGTAAATCATTCAAGAATAACATTGACTCAGCTTACAGTCAATTAAGTATTGACGACTGTGCCAAAGCATGCAATGAAGAACTTGGCTTTGAATGCATTTCGTTTGACTTTTGCTATTTACATGGAGACTGTCGACTTAGTAAATCAAAAGTCAGTTCGGATCCAGTTGATTTTTTTGATTCAAATGAATGCGATGTCTATGAAAGTAAATTAAAAAAAAAGTATATTTTTTTCAAATTTATTAATTTTTAAAATAAATAAAGAGGATTCTTTGTTCCACTATAATGAGTATCCAACAAAATCCTACATAGATAAAAAAGATCTCAAAGTCGAAAATATAAAAACAGCTAGCGATTGTGCATCTAAATGCGACAATCAAAGAGACATACACTGCAGGTCGTTCAATTTTTGTCCAGAATTGAGTCTTTGTTTTCTAAGTGAAAATCATGTTCTAAGTGACTCAGAAGATGGCTTTATAGACGACCTTGTTTGTTCACATTATTGGCGCGATTATCTCTCAGACTTTTCCTTCACATCTTCTGCAAATATTAGCCTTGAAGCTGATTTGGTATTTTCCGGAGCCGATGTAGAGCAGTGTAGTTTTTTATGTGTCACCTCAGATGGTTTCAACTGCAAAAGTTTTGATTATTGTCCACAGTCAAAAAAATGCTTACTTAATAAAGGATTAAAACCGAATTCTACGACTCCTACGCAAAATCAAGACTTTTGCTTCAATTATAGAAGTAATTTAATTTTCTAGCTTTCGATTATTATTTCTATTTTTTATTTAAATTATAATCATTAATATTAAGATGAGAAGAAATTTTTTTTTTTAAAGTGAATTTTCAACAAAATCAGAAACAAAAATTTTAAATTTGAATTTTGTTTAGCTCTAAAATTTGTTCTGCAAAAAGTATCAGCTGATACAATGTTTTATCAGATTAAGTCTCTGCAAAAACTCTGAAACTTGATTTTTTAATTATTTTCTAATACTATTGTGAAACTCCCAAAAATATTGAGCAAATTTTTAATTTTTTTTTTGAAAATTTAAAATTGAAGATAAAAATAAATTATAAAAAAAATTATCAACAGAATAGAATATGCTGCGTTGCACTTTTTTTAATCTAGAATAATTTTTTTAATGAGAAAAAAATAAAGGAAATTTAGTTCGAATACCACAAATATTTGATAAAACACCCCAATTTTATTAGAATAACCACAAAAAATACATAGAAATAAAAAAAAAAACGCCTTTTTTATTATTGCCACCAATTTGATTAAAATAACAAAAAAAATAAAAAAAAAACTTTTTTCACTTATGACACCAAGACAAGTCCAATATCGTTTTTTGGGGTATTCTATTAAAGTTTTGTGGTATCGAATTTAATGGCTCCATGAATAGTCCAAGAAATGCTATAAAATTGATGGTTTTTAAATTGGTTTTCAAAAATGCTGACTGAACCAAACATTTTATTTTGTTTATTTGTTTATCTGTACCGAGCTAATGCTCCTTCAAAATATAAAAAAAAAAATTAAAAATAAATAAAGAGAAAAAGAAAAAAAAGGATAAATAAATAAGTCGAAAGAAAATTAAAAACGAAATTTCTAGCATGAATTTAAAGAAAAGTTGGTTTTTATATTTCCTAATTAAATTAATTAACTTTTTTTTATATTTTATATTTTATATTTCGGTGAGCATGAAAATTCTTAAAACATTATTGATACAGCTTCATTTTATTAAATAAAACATCTTTAAAATCAAAAAAACATTCTTTAAAAAAAATGAATTAGTCTTTCAAAAAGTTGTTGACTTAATTCATGTTATACAGCTGATCATTTTTTCCGAACAATATTAGAGCCAAACAAATAGTTCAGCATTTATAAATTAATTACTTAAAAAAAGTTGCATTGATTGATTTATAATTTTTTTCACAAAGGAGAGTATTTTTACGTATCGTCATCAAAGACCAATAGTGAAAAAATTCAGAACAACATTGGTAATTTTCAATTAAGCTTGAATTAAAATTAATTGATTAAATTTATAAAGGAATAATGATTGGTTTGAGCGTGGGTCTTGTATTTTTAGGTCTAATAATCGGAGCAGGAACAATAATAGCTTATATGAAAAGAAAAAACATGATTTAGATATTTTTACATTTCTATTCAAAACCTTAAAAACATTCGAATTTATTTAAAAAAAAAGGTGTTTTCAAATTTTTTGTATTATAAATTTCTAAATTAAGCCGTCACAGCCTGCTTTTAAAAAATATTTAAATTTCTGCATAGGCTTATTAAGATGAACCTCCCAAACTGGATGGAATAATAGCTATCTTGAAGAGTTTTTTTTATAATTCAAATAAAAATTAATTAGTTGTTCAAAATTGAAATTAATAAAATCTAAGAGGTCAGTCCATCTTATCATTACTGAAAACCTTTTGACAAGTTTAAACATGTCACCTTGAACCTGATTAACATAATCAATATCAAACACATCTCTTGAAATCGGTTATTAAAGAAATAGCAATTTAAAAAACAAAATCTTGTATGGATCATCTTCATCAATATCAGGATCGTCTTCTTCAGAATTGTTTTCAGCTATCTCATCAGATTCTTTCAATGTAAAAGTATCAATTTCATTTTTTTGTCATCACAAAATAACATTGTAAAAATTAAAAATTTTTGTCAGGTTTGTCTTGCTCATTTTGATAATGTATTTAGTAGACTTTAGAATAAAATACATTATTTTATCTTGAAAAAGATAAATAAAATGATCATCTTATAATTTCCGAATTCGGAGAACTTATCGAGCCTGGGTGAGTTAAAATAGTAAATTTAGCCCCGAAGAACTAAATTTCTAATTTTATACCATCTTCTTTTATGTTTTCTGAGAAAACTTTATCGCCTTTCCATCTGAACAAAAAATGAGCTAAAATAAAACTTTCATGAAAAATATTATTATTTAAATTTATCCAATGTTCCTATAATATTAAAATTTTGAATTCTGAATCTTTTGATAGCTAAATAAATAAGAATTTCTTATTTCTAATTGGAAATTTCATTTATAAAAATTGTTTCCGATCAGACTCCCTATTTTGCAATGCCGATATATATTTCGTATGGCCTGATCTCCAAATAAAATTTGAGTTTTTATGTACTAGCAAATGATGCCTTCAATTCCATTTCAAATTCTATAAAAATACACTTGGCCAAAACTATTTCAAAAAATTTGTTAGAAATTCAGATTGCTTTATGTTATAAAAATGATTGGTTGATTCTTTGATTTCAAAATGCTTAATTGCTTTATTGTTGAAGTTGAACGACGAATTAAAGTCTTTATGGAAAATATATAATTATATTGAAATAAACAATATAAGATGAATTGATAATTTTAAATCCTTTAAAACTCCTATTTTTCGAAATTCTATCGTTCGACAATTACAACATGACTCTATTCAATAGAAATGTGTCGTTATTTATAATTTTATTATTAAAAATTTCTTACTCCATCGTAAAGGAACCATTTTATACGAACTTAGTAAAAATAATTACGTCATTCCTTTCCAGCAACTTTAAAATATTTTGTAAGCCTTTGGTTTGAATGAAGAAATAGACGGGACTTTAACTTCATTCGATACCATGCTTTGACTTGATATTCGTTATAAAGCAATATGTTTTATCGCAAGTGAACTGTACTAGATGATTGCCTTAAGAAAATTTGATGGTTTAAGTACATAAGGATGAAGTATTTCAGATTTTATATTCTTTAATAATTTTTATTCTCCGAAGATTTATTAAAGAAATTTATAGTTTATTGCTTTTCATTAAAAATTCTTTCACAATTTTCTATAACATCAAAAAACTTAAAGAATTAAAGGTTTTTTAAGCGACAAATTTTAGAAAAGAAAACGGTTATCAGACATCAGTGTTTTGATTTCGAAATAATAAGAGTTCTAAAATTGGTTTTGAAATGAGTGTTTATATTAAATTGTATATTGAAAGGAATTGTAAAGTCTCAACTTGGAAGCAACTTTAGGGTGGGAACACTAAGAGGGAACAAATGTAAAATTAAGTTAATAGATTATTAGAATCCGACTTGTTATTGGGAGAAACAAGATATTTATAGTGGAGAACATGTGTTTTAAAAAAGGAATAGAAAACATGCGTTAAAGAAGAAAAGAAATAAGGACTAGATAAATGAGGAGTTTGTAGTGTCAAGCTTTGGGTCTCAACAGAATAATTGATTAAAAACAATTTTTCTATTAGCTACATTAATTCAGTTTTTATTAAAATTTAAAAAGTTTAAAGTCGAACACTTGCGTTAAACTATGAAACAGCTTCATTAATGCCCGGAGTTAGTTAACCTAGGCATAGTCCCATTTACCATGATACGCCTCGGGAGTGCTCGTCAGAGATGGTCTCAAGCAAAATCAAATTTGACTCTGATTTATAAAATTCTTTTTCAAAGTCATAATTGACTATGAAGGTCATGATTATCAAAATTGTTTGTTCAATTCTTCAATTTATATAAAATTGCTTAACTAATCTTTTTTTGTTATTATGATAAAAATTTATGTTAATCTTTTAATATTTTTGAAAAATGTTCTTGAATTAAATTCTTTAGATTTAAATTTGCATTGTTTTAAAAAAACTTTGTAAATAAAATAAAGAATTGATGTTAACTTAGAAAATTACCTTTAAATAAAATATGAACATGTAAAATAGAGAAAAATTCAAAATTTTAAAATTTTTTTCAAACTTTAAATATTGTATAATGTTAAAAAAGACTTAACTCTAATAGTCAAAGTCATAATGACCTTGAAAAGAAATATTTTACGAAAAAGTCAACTTAATTTTTTAGAAATAAAGTCGAATTGTAAAATTTTTCTAAAGATATCATATGTTTTTAAGTGTTAGCGAAAGATATAACAATCAGGTTATTTTTAATTTTACGGAAATAGACTCATACAATGAATTAACTGAAGATAATTATTATTTTCCATCAATTGAAAAACAAGGCATAAAACCATTTGATTTGAATGCTGATGAAAAATTATTATGTGATTTTCTTTAAATAATAGTATTGCAAATTATGGAAAAGATTTATATAAAAAATTTTTGGGAAAAAAAATTTGAATATGACTTCTATAGGATAGATAATATTATAGGAGCAAAATTTTATAACACATAATTATCTGAAATGACCTGGTAAATTTTTCACAGATAAATTATCTTTGAATAATTTACTCTCCAATACGATTAATTAATAAAAAATTATTGATCAACACATTAACTAATTGTTACCTAATATGATATATTATTTGATTTTTTATCTTAACTATTGATTGATGGTATTCTATGAATACCCACTTAAAGCTTCTCCCGTGATCTACCGATTGATCGTCCCTATATATAAAATACATCTTTATCTTTACTTTACTAGCTTCGCAAAGGAGCGAATGCTCGAGACAATATTTATTTATTTATTTAAATAAAGACGTATATCCATCCATACTTTAACCTTAAAAAATACTATTATGATAAGACTTAATAAAACCTTTAACGATTTCACTGAATTCTATGTTGAATTTAAGAAATACTGTGCTACTTCTTTCACAATATATTCGATAGTGGAAGTCGGTTTCTAAAAGACAATTTTATTTTATTTTCATTTACAATTTCAAATTACTTAATCTTTATCTTACTAATTAATTAATAAAACATTAATAAAACATTATTTTTCAAATCAATTTATTTTTCGAATTTTTATTAAATTATGTATCACTAGTTAAAATAATCCAAAAAGATATTTAATCTTAACACAGAAAAAAAAATTTTCAGATAATTATGTGCTGTAAGATTGACTCCTTTAAGATTATCTTTGTTATAGTATTTTCATTCAAAAAATTTAGCTTAAAACTTGAAAAAATATAAAAATAGCTCTTTATTCACTATTTTTTAGAGGAAATTTAACTCAAACAAGCTCTAAAACTTTATAATAACTCACCTTTAAATTTAAAAAATTTAAATAAAATATAATAATTTGAATTTTTTAGATTTAAATTCAATAAAAAACTTTCAATTTATATTTTGACTGACAAAAACAACTTTTCTGGAATTTTCTGGGTTAATTTTATTACGAGGATCTCAACTGATGTAATCAGCACTGGAAAATAATTGTTCTGAAGGTACTAATGTTGCTGGGGTGCAAAAAATCCTTATAAAGGCTTCATAAATAATATGATAAATATCTTTGAAAAACATGTAATTCCTTTTCTAAGTAACTTAATTCAAAATACCTTTATTTAGTTTCATAATCTGCAGTAAAATCAAAATACTGTAAACGTTTATTTTCTAGAGAAGGAGAAATCAAGATATTTAATGAATTTTTAGGTTCAATTAGTCTATTCAATTAGATACTTCGTTAACGTTTAATTTATTTTTTAGTTCCTAAAAGGAAAATATTCCCCTAACTTTCTGATGTATGCTTTAGCTATGTTTATGTATTCTTTTTTCTGTCTTTCGGAAAACTTTATAAAATGTTTAGAACGTACATCTAAATAAGTTGCTGTTATAAAAAAATGATCATTTGGCGCTTCCGTACACCAAATTATCTCAAATAACATATTTGAATGAATTTGGTTTAATTTTTTGTGTTAGAATTACAAAATGTATCCAATGCTGAAATAACATTGAAAAAGTGCGATTTTTCTAATATTTTTTTCAGTTTCAAATAAAAAATAATTTTAAGTTAATATTGCAAACATCAAAAACTTTGTTTTTTTTTTTAAAACTTTTACTATAGTGATAATTAAAGTTCGTTTGATGCGATATAACAAATGCTCAATTAAAAAAAATGCACAACAGAGCTTAGATAATTTTTTGAACTACAAACATTAACGTTATCTTAAGGATCATCATATCACTAACTCAAAGTCAGAATTTTTAAAAAAAACAAAGTTTTTGATGTTTACAAAATAAATTTAAAATTATTTTTTATTTGAAACTGAAAAAAATATTTGAAAAATCTCACTTTTTTAATGTTATTTCAACATTGGATACATTTTGTAATTCTAACACAAAAAATTAAACCAAATTTATTCGAATATAATATTTGAATAAAAATTTATTCGAAACTCCATTTATTTTACGACACTCCAAACATCACTAAAAAATGGTGATCACTGATTCACCAAACAAGTGAACATTTCATTGAATCACCCTAATAATTTATCTGTATTTTGTTTGAATTCAAAATTTTAATAGTCATAAATTTCTATAATTTTCAATAATTTTTGTTTTACCTCACATCCTATTGATTCAATTAGTAATTTTTTACATAATATAAAATTACATTTTTTATGAATAATTTCGAATCTTGTGATTTGAAATTCAACAAAAATTATCAGTTTTCGAAAAAAAAAAAATTTCAATAAAGTTTTGCAATTTCAATTTAATTCCAAATCTAAATTTAATTGCGCTAAATAAATTAAAAAATAGCTAGAACTGGCAAAATTTTATTTTTAAACAATAAAAAAAAATGAATTCCATAAAGTAATTTTTTCCTAAAAAAAAAAGAAAAAAAAAACATTTTTCTACTTTCTGCTCAGAAACAAGATAGAGCTGGTCAAGATTCCGGTCGAGGTTGACAACGAAGACTTGAGAATAGTTTTTGAATCAAACGCTTTTGGCTACCAGACCGTAGTTGACATTAAAGACAAGCTGATCGAGAGCTCACAACTAAAAAATGTTCTCATTGAGTTTGAAACGCCAGAAGCAGCGAAACAAGTGGCCAAGTCAGCTTCATTTAAATTTGATTTTGGCAATGGTGAAGTACTGCTGAGACCTGTTCTGTACATTGAGAACATTGTGCCTAAAAATAACTCCAAACAGGATAAAATAGAAGATAAATCCTTCAAAAAGGATCTTGAACAGTTGCATACATGCTGGATTGGGAACATACCAGACAAACATGGTGCCAAAAAACTAGAAGAATTTTTCAAAAAGCAAACTGAGACAATAACAGACCAAATTCATAGCATTAAACTAGTTTTAAATGAAAAACACAAGAAATACCAATGCTTCATTAATTTGTACAGTCCTGGTGATGCTCAATTGGTGGTCGAGCATTTCAATGGCTCCAAAATGGAAAATGTTGTCCTCGAGTCCAAACTGAGGAGTCAAAAGTCAGGGGAGACAAACGCCAACAGCCAGTCGGATTCAGATTCAGACAGCTCTGAATTCGACGCAGAAAGTGTCTGTGGTGAAGCAAACAAAGAAGGAAAGTATGGCAAAACCTTCCGTGTTCATCGGTCCAAACACTTTAAAAGCTTGATAAAAAAGCACATGGACGATTTTAGGCTAAAAGTTGGCGATGATGTTTCTGTCAAAGAAAATGTTAGCAGAAAGGGAAATTTAAATTTTAAGGTAGTTGCTAATAGTGAGCAAAAGTTGGCCGAAATTATGCGCCAACTTAATACCAATATGAAGGTAGTTAGAAAAAAAATAAAATTATCTGCCAAAGAGTACTCTCTGGTTCAAAATTTGAAGTCAGAGCTGATCCAAATCAAGCCAAATAAATGCAAAGAGTATTTGAGCATTTATTTGGAAGATCGAAGCAACACTGTGGTTGTGGAGTTTTTTGACTCTGGCGATAAGATTCTCAGACGAGAATACTTCAAGTATTTGAATCAGATTGAAAAGTATTGGGATGAAAAAATCGAATTGGAAAAAGAAATTTTTATTTCCGATTCGGATCAGTTTGAGTACTTTAAGTTGTATCTAAATAACAAAACTGATCTAAAGTATACTGTTCAAAAAATTGGAAAAAATTTTAAAGTAAATCTCACTGGCAAAAAGATACACTTGGATAAGTTTGGATGGTCCGAATTGGCCAAGCAAATAAGAGTGGTCAGTTTTACCAGTGAAATTAAGAATAAAGGTATAATTTCGTACATGAATTTTAAGCTTAGACGGTTTAAGTCTGAGCTGGAAAAAGATGATATAATTTTGTGTTATGATAAGATAGAGGCTGGTTCGGCAACATATTCATTTAGAATAGTGTCGAGCCTTGATTCAAGAGAGGTCCAAAGAAAGGCTCATGAAGTTATGAGTTATTTTGATAAGGCTAAACTCTTGGTCGTTGGTTTTGATAATGCTAGTCTGGTCAAACAAATTGAGCAGGACATTCAATCTATGAATTTGACTGATTTAGATTTTAAATATAGAGAAGATAAGAAAAAGTTCTTTGTCAATTCGGCAGACGAGAATGCATTGAATTTGGCAAAGCTTATCATTGAGTCGAAAAGACATAAATAAAAAGTGCATTAAATTTCCGTAAAAATTTTAAAACTTAGATTTTAATTTAATAAAGCCTTTAAAAAATATTTTTATTATTAATATTGAATTGTGACTTTTTTTCTTACACTATTAAAATTCTGATTAAAAATCTAATTTAATTTAATTTAAAAAAATTGTGAATAAATTAATTTAAATTGTTAGTGTTCATTTTTTTTGGTAAAAAATTAATTTAACTTTTATTTTGATTTCTTATTGAGGATTGAAAAAAAAACATATAATTTTTTCTTTTAAAAGAAAAATATTTCGATTAACATTTGTTCATCCTATGATAAAAAAAATAATTTTTAAATTATTTTG
>QEOQ01000533.1:747102-762747 GCA_010279815.1 Brachionus plicatilis | reverse complement strand
TAATTTTTAAAATTATTTTGCAATCTTATTACATTGAAATTAAATATAGAATTTTTTAAAACAAATATCTTTAAATTTTGATTTTTAACAGGGACGAAATTTTCCTTCTTTAAAGAATTAATTAAATTTTTTAATGAATTCAATTTTTTATTATAATTTAGCATTTATTTTATTCAAAGTCAAGACAAAGCCAGACTTTGACTTAAAATTTATTTTTTAAACTCGACTTGAACTAGGCCGCTACAATGACTAGCTGGAACGGCAAAGGACGGCAATCCATCAGTCAGGATCACGGCCACATGATTTTTTGCCGTTTCAGGTAGCTGCCCACTAAATAAGAACCCAAAATTTGTAAATAAATAAATAAAATTTAAAGCTTTGCCTTGACTTGTAAAAGAATAAAAATTTAAAAGTCCAGACTTGACGTTTATTTTGACCAACTCTGCTACATATCATGTAAAGCATATTACATTAAAATTATTTAAATAAATTTAAAAATTAATTTTAAGATCTAAAGAAAAACTCTTCGACTTGAAATGATGTCTTGAATTGATCATCACTTCAAAACTTCATTTTTTTTTAGAATATTATACACTTTTTTTAAAAAAATTTTAGAGTTGTTTAAGAGTTACAAGACTTTATTCAAGTCAAATATTTAAAATTTTTTAGGTCCGGATTTTGACTCAAACGTTGACGCCAAAATAGCTAGCTGGAACGGCAAAAGATTCATGTGACCATGATCATGGCAGCATGGAACGGCAAAAATTCAGATATTAATTTTGACTTAAAAATCAAGGGCAAAATGAAAATAATTTTTCATTTTAACATTTTTAGATTTTTTGTGCATAAAATTTACCTACGTTAAGAAAATTCTTAGTTCTTAGAAATCTTAGATCTTAGAAGTTTTCTAAGGAAAAAAAATTTGAGATTCCTAGATGTTTAACTTCTAAGAGCATCTAAGAACAACTAAGAATTCTTAAATATTTTTTTTAAATGACAAAAATGTTCTTTCTTTTTATACTAAAATAAAATGTATTTGAGCAAATCAGATTCTTCTTTTTTTAAACTTTACTTTTTATAACGTTCGACTGTCTTAGATTAGAACGATTTATTACTCCAATTTTGACGCATAAATTAGAAAAAAATCTCAACTTAAAAAATTATTATCGTCTAAAAATATGAAAATATAAAAATGTAAAATTATTTTCATTTTGCCAAATCAAGTCAGTTGTTTGACAACTTTATTTTAAAAATAAAACTTTGAATTGTTAAAATTTGATCAAATTTTGTATTTTCTTGTAAATATTTTTCTTTAAAATTTTTAATATTATAATTTTCTATAAAAATGTTGCACAATATCTATGAAAAAATTCTATAAGTATTTTTCGGCTTGTATTTTTTAATATCAATTTTTTTTTAATGGTGATTATTATTAATTAGATTTTCTATTAGATAAACTACTAATAGTTTTGGTTAGGCTGTCATAAAGTCGCCATTTACTAGTGTTGGGTGGCGGTCTCAGAAAGACCGGCCTTTTGCAAATGGTCTTTTTTGGACTGTTTTAAAAGACCCAAACTTGATAACCTGTTGATAAAAAAGTTTTTTTTGATGGTTAAATGGCATTAAATTAAAAGTTTATAACTATTCTACTTAAATAAACACATTCAGAACCATTTTAAAAAGCCGTCCGTCTTTGGACCGTCTGACTCAAAACAGACCGGTCTTACAGGCGAACAACCGGACGCCAACACTACCGTTTACGCATCGATCTGTAATTTTGTCAAGACTTCTCTGTAATTTAATGGAAATATTTTGTGCTGCTAGAACAGTGCCAGATGGTCAAGTCATCAGTATAAATAGCTAAGTGAACATCGATTAATAGGCGAGCTATGTCGTTAAAATAATTATTTTTTTATTTTTTCATTTGTTTATCTGTTATTCAGATTGAAAAAAAAAATTAAAAAATAAAAATCTAAATAAAAGAAAGTTAAAAAAATGCTGAAAAAGAAAGTTACAAATTAATCATGTTAAACGATATATAAAATAAGACAAAAATAAGTTTTTTGGAATTTCGGTATGTAAAAAGATTTAATTTGAAATAATAATTTAAAATAAAAAGGATATGGGGTAATATTGGTTGAAGATATGAAATATGCCTCAGACATTTTTTCTTTAATATATTCTTATAAATTTGAATGTGCTGATTTAGAATTTATGAAAATTAGCTCAAAATATTTAACTCTTCATGCTTTTTAATCATTCAAAGATTTAGCACATTTTAGCTGGGAATCTTTCCTTTTAGTTCTATAAAAGTGATATGGATACTTTTTTTTTCCTGGAAAAAAATTTGATTGAGGAATCTGAAAATTAAACTAATTTTTTGGTCACTTTTATAGTTTTATCAAAATAAACTAAATTAAACAAAATAAAGGATGTTTGTCTTTAAGAATATCTGGAGTAAAATATCCCCAACTCAAAAATTTTCAAAGATACTTTTTTTTACACATCTTTTAAAAAAAAATAAAAATTTTGATAAATATAATTAGAAACTCTTTATCATTTATTTATTCATCACTAGAATCATTCGTTTTTTATATAGCTGTCCCGGTTTATGTTTTTCAACGCCCATGAACCACAACACACAAGCTACATGTGCACAAGCTCTAATTGATATTAATGAAATAATGAATAAGATTCTAGTGATGAATAAATAAATAATAAAGAGTTTCTAATTATATTTATCAAAATTTTTATTTTTTTTAAATAAAAAAAATATTAATTAAGTTTTTAAAATTTTGATCATGATTTTGGTATGATGAAAAGGTGCCAGCTCAATATTTTTTTTATTAAATATTTTATGTGTATTTTATATTATGTATTCTTTGACTGAGATTTAATTTAAAGCACTCTATTACTTTCTCAGCTTGAACAATTTAAATGTAATACGCAAATCTAAAATTTAAAAATAATAACAAAAATTGGCTTAATCCAGATAATCAGAATCCTCTTATCCCAAATCTACTTTCTCTTAAAAAGTTAAGACAAAATATTAAGAATTAAAAATTCGAACACAAAATTAATCATCTAATTTAAAAACCAAAAATTTGATCAAACTTTATTAATTTGAGTTAAAAATTTCTCGAGTTTTTTTTTAAAAAATGCGTTGCTAGAATAAAAAAAATTGTTGCCAAGTCAATGACATTTTTTATTGCACTGCTGCTGCAGCCGTAAAATTCCCTAATTTCTCCAATATCTGTTGCGGTCAAATAGGTCTGATTAAATTTGTTAATCAGCTGAACTCCACTTTGTAATGGTTCAATAGTTGGTGAACCATCAATTGAAAAAGCAGTTGATTCGTAGTGCATTATTGAATCATAATCATATTCAAAACCTAAGTCAAGTCCATTTGATACAATTTGAAAATTACTAGTAGCATCCGCACGAATTTTATCCCAATTTATTGTAACAAAGTTGTTGCGGTCAGGTCTTACATGTTCATGATCAAAGCCCAATGCATGAATCAACTCATGAGCAACAGTACCAGTAAAAAGACATGATCCCGAACTAGCTGCAGTTGGCATTTTTAATGAAAGCTGTTGAGCACCTGTGAAAACCTTTCCAATGTAAGACCAGCACCCTGTATCACTAAAAATTCTCAGATAAGTAGTTTCTGTGGTTCGTCCAACAAATTTGATGCAGTCTTTACCACCGATTCTAGTCGAGTCCTCAATAAGCCTCATTCCTGAGTTAATGATAGAAACAGCAGCTGCAGAATAACTGGCATCGATTGTGTAAGGCACGATACCATTTGTCCATTTTTGACTTTCCAACAGGTCTTTTGCATAGCCTCTTGACAAAGTTTTTTGTTTTAAAGCCATTTTTTTGTTCATTTCAAAGATATCTGCTGGAGCATTGTGGTCAAACTGGAGCGGGTATGAATTTATGAAGCTCAGTGGTACAATTAAGCTTAAGATTCCAATTAGTAGCATTTTTTTTTAAATGTGATTTTTAAATTTTTTTAATAAATTAAATAAACCTAATAAAATATTTTTATTATTTAAATAAGTATTAAAATTGGTGCTTTTTTCAGAGAATTTTTGAAATAATGTTTCATAAGAAGACTGTTTATTCTTTTAAAAAATGAGTATTAGAATAACATAAAAAATTTTAAAAAGTCTAATCATTATTAAGTAACAACAGTAGAAGGTACATTTTTTATCGATTGAATTTTAACAATTAAAAGTTAAAATTTTATGAAAGAAAATTATGACAAACTAGGTAATGCACATTATAGAAAGTTTCTGGATTTAAAAATTATTAAATTTTTATTTATATGTTGCTAATCAGTATTTGATTTAAAAAAATTATTCCAATTGCATAAAAAAATTGAAAAACTCCTAAAATAATACACAAAATTTAATTAAAAAGGCTAAGTAGACACAATTTTAAATCAAAAAACATTTTATTTAAAAAAAAATTAAAAATCAAATGACATAATGTCAATGTTTTCAAAGAATACCATTTGACATACCAAATAAATGTAATTTAAAGATTTTCGATAACAACGATCATTAAAAATTTTTAAAGTTAAATTAATCTAATGATTTTAATAATTTTTAAAGAAATAAATACTAAACATTACTATTACAATTCATAATCAAATTAATATCAAAATAATTGATCTCTAATTTATTTAACAAAAACAATCAATAATTTAAATAATTCAGCTCAAGTTGATTCAAAAATTCAAATTAATGACTTTTCTAGCCATTCATTCAAACTGAATTAATTTTATTTTAATAATAATAATAAATTGTAAATTTTAAACAATAAATTTTTTTGTCTTTAAAAGTAAGTTTTTATTAAAATCAATTAAAACATTTAAACTTTATCAAATTTCAATAAAAAGGAACATTTTAAAACTTTAAATATGAAATAACCTTGACATGACATGTTAAAAAAATATGTTTTTTCTCTATTATAAAAAAAAATATTTCAATTTATATTTTTATGTTTTGATCTTGTTCTCAAACTTCAATATGCCAGATTTTCAGCTTCTTCATCAATTCAAGATCAAGAAAATGCTAGAAATTTGATTTGAATTTGATGGATGTCCAAAATATCAAAATGAAAAAATTCTGTGATTTTAAAAAGATGAAATAATTAAAATTTGGATCTTTAGTGACAAGTGATCAGTTAGTCGCATATTATGAGACCAGTCTAAAATATGTGTTGAAGACTGATCACCTAATTATCGAAGGGATGATATGTGACCAGTTTAATGATAAAAAAATTAAGTGATCAAAAAAAATAAGTGGCCTAAGAAAAAAATATGTGACCAAAAAAATTAAAAATCAACAATTTAAGTTTTAATATTTTTAAGCCATATATTTTAAACCTTTTCACTCAAATTGTTTATCAAATGCAGGGCAGTTAACTGGGTTTCTCTTTTTCATTAAAATTTTTTTACTTCTTCTATAAAAATAAGAAATATTTGTTGCTTTTTTGTTTTACGAGTACCTCCTTTTCATACAACAAACTTTTTAGTTAAACACTTTCTAATTTTACAGTTCCTTGTTTATTTTATTTGAATTCTAATTAAAGATTTTTTTGCAAAATTTATTTTATTTAAATGTTAAAAATGTGTCATTGCTTCTTGAATTATTTTGAATTAAGTGATTATAATTGTAAAAAATTTTTATTTTTTAATTCTAAATTAACATACAAATTGATAAAAATATATTGACAAATATTTCTTTAATTTTTTTTTAAATTGGACTGTTAAATAAAACATAGTTTGTTTCAACGTTAAAAACTTAAAGAAAAATCTGCAGTACAAAATCCATATTTTTATTAAGAATTTAAATTTTGTATTATAATTTTTGTATGGAAATTCACAATGCCTTTGAAACCGATCTCAAGAAAAACCGGTCTACCAGCCTTCCTAAAGACTTAAATTCGGCAATCGTCAAAAATTTTCAAGTTTTTTAAATTCAGCTTTAATTTTTTTGTCTAAAATAAAAATTAAAAAAATTTGAAAAATATTTATTTAAATAATAATTTACACGAGAAATTCTCAATTTAAACAGCAGCGATCAAATCAACGCAAGCCACATTTCGATTTCTTGTTCTCATGGATATTCCAGCTTGTGAAAAGTCAAGTTGATTGTCTACATGTTCACCATTGGGTTCTTTTTGTTTTAAACTTTGAGCTTGTTGTTGTTCCATCAATTCTTGTTTGATTACTTTTTGAAATGCTTTTTGTCGCACTTGCTCAAAATCTGTTTGCTTTTCCAAAAATCTTGCCATGTGACTTGTTGATTTTTTGAGCAAGTCCTCCAGTGAATTTATTTCGTCACTAATACACTCTCTTTCTTCCTTCAAATCAAAATAATTTTTTTCTCCATTTTTAACTAAATTAAATTAGAATTAAACAAAAATTTGATGGCATTTTTCAGACTTGTTTATAAGTAACTGTTTTAAGTCTAAGTAAAAAAAATTTAAGTCAAAGTCATGACTTAATTTTTTTTTAAGTCATTGATTTGACTTGACTTAAGATTTGTGACTTAAAAACAAGTCTGCATTTTTTTAGAATTTCCTACTTCGAAATTTGAAGTAGTCGTTTAGAGCATTGTGCATTCTTTGCTGCAGAGATATGACTTGACGCTTATCTGTCATGCTCACAAGTGCACTTAGTTTTATTTCGATCTGACTCATCAAATCCAAACGTTTGTTGTAAGCAAAATACTTAATGTATCTGTACCGGGAAGCTAGTTCTTGGTTTAGTTCTAGATATTTGTCTAGTTGAGAGTTGAGTTTGTTTAGATAATCGCTGCGTTCTTCAACGCGTTTATTGTGGTTCGCTTCATAAATTTGGATTCGGTCTTGAACTTGACCAAGCGAATATTTATGGTCATGGTCCAATTTTTTGCTTGCCTCATACTGCAAGTTAAACTCAGAAAACTCAATTCTAAGTAAAAAAAATTAAAGAAAAAATTTCATATTTTACAGTGGTTTACTTAAAAGCTTAAAAGTTTTAAGCGATGATCTCTTTTTTAAACTTTTAGACAAACTAGATATAAATCTTTTGGGTATCCTTAAAAAATATTATGATTGTGGAGCTTTATCCTCATTCTTATTTAAAATTTATTCTAATGAACTCATTTAAGAATGCCTATAGAGGAACATTGGACCCTTATACAGTATGCTGCAAAATTTAGAAATCAATTATTTTATTTCCAGTACTGCTATGAATTTATGTTTTTTCGTAATTTTACATGAAATTACGTAAAATTACCAAAGTAAAAAAAAAGGAAATTTACCGGATTTTACCAGAATTAACGTAAAATTACTGGAAATTACGTAAATTTTTGTAAAAAGTAAAAATTTTAACTAACTTTTTTGAGAATTTTGACAATTTTTGAATTTTTTAAAATTTTTTGGGTCTTAAAACAAAAAAAAAAACAACTTTTTTTACGTAATTTTACTTGAAATTTTATTTTATAATGGTCATTTTTAGTAAAAAAAAAAGTAAAAAAAAGTAAATCTTAAAAAATAAAACTATTATTTTTTGGTGTTTAAAGTTTCAAAATTGCGAGTTCAAAAACGGCAAATTAAAGTTTCAGATCAAACTTTAAGATCAAAACGATCTTTTAAAATTTTAAAACTCAATTAATCTAATGATTTTGATAATTTAAAAAAAATAAATACTTAACATTACTAGACATGTTATGTCTAATAATGTTTCATTATCAAATTAACATCAAAATGATTGATCTCTAATTTATTTAACAAAAACAATCAGTAATTTAAATAATTCAAGTAAAGTTAATTCACAAATTCAAATTTATAACTTTTATATCCATTCATTCAAATTTAATTTTTCTACTTTAATAAATTTTAAATTTTGAAACAGTTGATTTTTGTCTTTAAAAGTAAGTTTTCATTGAAAACAATTAAAACATTTAAAACTATTTAAGTTCAATAAAAAGGGACATTTAAAAATTTAAATATGAAAATAAACTTGACATGACATGTCAAATAATTGCTTTTGAAAAAATTCTTTTTTTCTCTATTATAAAAAAATATTACAATTTATATTTTGATCTTTTGATCTTGATCTCAAACTTCAAAAACTACATATTTGTTGATGAAAACCACAATTCGACTCTCGGAAAGGCCAATCTACCATCAAGATATCCGGCCAAATATCCAGCCAATATTCCAAGTACTTCAAAATATGAAGGAAAATTGAATATTTGGGCTGGGATTTCATTTAAGGAAGCAAAACTTATTTTTTTTTTTCTAAAAATTACCATATTAAAATAAAATTTCACGTAAAATATGTTAAAAAAAGAACTTGTTCTTTCGAATTAAGACCTAAAAAATTTTAAAAAAGTCAAAAAATGTCAAAATTCTCAAAAAAGTTAGTATTTTTAGTATTTTTACTTTTTCAAAAATTTACGTAATTTCCGGTAATTTTACGTTAATTCTGGTAAAATCCGGTAAATTTACTTTTTTGGCTTTGGTAATTTTACGTAAATTTACGTAATTTCACGTAAACTTACTCTAAAAATTAAAAAATAAAAGTCGGTGCAAAAGTTTAGAAATTCGGGTAATCCAAAAGTTTTATCAATCATTACTACCTTTTCTCACACCTTTATGATTAATTATTATATATCTTCTAATTTTGAGTTAATTTTTCTCTTAAACTGCTTAATTTAAAAACTCTCCAACTCTTCATTTGGCCTCTAAGTAACGTAACCAAAAAATCTTTAATTTGGCAAAAAATGGGTAAAAAAAATGTGTCTAGCCCACAAAAATGACAAGTCGTAGATCTGCTAAAAAGTGGAGATTAATCGATTTGTCTACATTAACACCTTGGAAAACAATCTTTTACCATCTGTTGAACTCCTATTTGAATCAAATGACCCTTGGGTTTTTCAACAAGATGGGACTTCAGCACATACCGCTCACTCAGTGAGCGACTGGTTCAAAGAACATAACATTGAGGTTATGCCATGGTCTGCCGGTTCACCAGATCTCAACCCAATCGAGAATTTGTGGTCATAAATGGACTAATATTTTTTTTGGTTTTATGTTTTTGGATTGATAGCAGATAAAAATTTTTAAAAAAAGCCGCTTTTTATTATTTTCCCGCCTTTTATGTGCCTAAAAAAAATCTTTATGTTAACAAATAAAAAAATTTCTAAACTTTTGCAAAATACTGTTAATGTAAGTATTGTTATTTAACATTCATATTTAACATTAATATTCTTTTAATTAGTCCCTCAGATAAGCAACTTCAAAAGCTTTTAATTAAATTTAATGAATATGGAAAAAAATGGATCATAGAATTTAATCCATCAAAATCTAGAGTTATGGAATTTGGAAAAAAACAAAAATTTTAAGAAGAAATAAATTTTTTACTTTGAGTTTAAAAATTGCTCTGCAAAATGTATCAGCTGATACAAAACACCGAAATTTTGTCTCTGCTAAAACTCTGCAAGCCTTCAAAGTACTAAACGTATTGTAAATGTATTAGAAAATCATTAAAATTAAATTTCAGAGTTATTGCAGAGAAATTTAAGTGGTACAAAGTTTTATTTTGCAGAAAAATTTATAAAAATTATCCAAATGTAGTTTATTTTTTGAAAATTAAAGGAAATTTATCTAATTTTTAATTTATAAAAATATCCTCTTTTAAATTTCGATTAGAATTAGCTAATAAAAATGCAAAAGAAATACAAAAAAACAATTAAATCTATTTTCATATGAATTTAAGTCAATTTAACAAAGAAAACAACAAAAATCTTATTCAGAAATTTATAAAGATTTTCCTTTAAAAACTTTAGTTATTGTTATGTAAACAATGTTTTATTGAGTCAGAAATTCCATCTTTGGAGTCTAAAGTACCTCTAACTTTTTCTTTGTAAGAATTTGATTTTAAATTGATGCCTTGCTCAAAGCTTTTTAATTTATAAGTAGTTATTGTGGTTATTGTGTTTCTATGTAGCTATTTAGGCGGCCATTTTTATTTCAAAGTCCTTGAAATGATTTTAAAAAAAAAAATTCGCTAATGACTTTTAAAAAACTCTGTTAGATAGATATAATTCAATGAAATCGTCAAAAATGTAAAATAAAAATTGAAGAAAAATAGAAAATTTAATACGAAAATAATTCATATAATTTTCCTGAAAAAAAATCTTTATGTTAAGCTTTCTTTTTTGATTTTTTTGCCTTATTATTTTTTTAACTTTTTTGGCGAAAATTCCAATGTTTATACTGTAAAATGTATAAAAAAATGTCACTTAATTCATTTCCATTCTTAAGGTAATTCTTATTTTGTAAAATAAAATTTAACTTCAATTTAAAAAAGCAAGAATTATTAGAGGGATGAGAGAGTTTTAGAAAAAAATATCTTTTAAGTAAAAATACGCAAAAAATTTCAAACATTCAAATATAGAAATTATTTTAATATCTTACTCTAGCTTGTGAATTTCGTCATTAATTTTTTCTACCGTCTTTACCATTACTTTCCTTGAATCTGCCATTTCCTCCATTTTAGAGTTCATTTCAGCTGAATGGGATTTCATGTAATCCAAATTTGCTTTGTTAGTAAAGTAATCGATAGATGCTTTCGAATGCTTGGGTTCTAGTTCTTCAATTTTTTGGCTTAAATCAGCCTCTATTTGTTTGTGTGTTCTCAAGGTTTCATCTAGCTTCTCATTCAATACTCGCACTTCTTCGCATAAAGTAATCTTTTTAGATTCGGTGTCGGCAACACGTATTTCCAAGCTACTTAATCGACCAACAAGTTCGACTTTTTTTTGCTCAAACTATTTATGAAAAAAATTTAAATAATAAAATAAAAAGTTCAATAAAATTTTTTTTTTTTATTCAGACAATATAGCTCTGTTTAAGGTTTTATTTAAGGATCTAAGAATATTCTTAACCAAAATTAAAAACAAACTTTTAAATTTTAAAAAATTTAATTTTTAATAAATTCAATGTAAAAAAGCTTTATATAGAAATGATTTTAAAATTTATTAATATTATTAATTTGCATTCAGAAGCTTTGAAACAAACAAATTTTGGTGCTGATTTTAAGTAATTCTTTCAAATGTAATTCAATAGGGAATAAAATACTCTTCAAGTCATTGGAACTTTTTTGGCACTTTTCACAAGAGCTTATTAAATTATAAAATGGTCTTATTAATATTTTGTAAGACAACTTCTTTAGTACTGCCTAGAAGAATTTTTAGCAATGCTGGCCGACTGAATGAAAATTGTCAAAAAGAATTTAATCTTCTAAATTGAGGTAAAGAAAACGAGAATACTAAAAAATAAAAATCCTTTTTTGAATTTTTTGAATATTAGATTGAAAATTTTAATTAATTAATATTTTAATTATTAATTTTAATTTTAACTCATAATTATCCAATCTTCGACATAACCGAATCTTTAAACCCTGTTTAATTGTCAATTATTAGAATAATTAAAAAATACCAAAAGGAGTTAAGTCAAAAGTGTATTAATGATTAAGAGGATATGATTTGGTACATCAGAAAGTAAGCTTTGGCATCTTTTATATTTGTTTTTGTTGTTTTTTTACCAAAATTCAAAATACTAAAACCCCAATTTTCTTGCGGTGGTGAAGTTTAGAGCAAAAAAAATGCAAAATATTTTTAAAAAATAAAAAACAAATTGATGATTTTTAAATTTTTTAGTATAAAAATCAAATAAAGTTTTATTAATTCAGAAAAAAATTTAATAATTAGTTCTGTTTCTATCATTCAAACTATTATCCTAAATATAAAAATTTATTTATTTTTTTGCTTTTGTTTGCATTTAAAGTTTTACATATTTTAAAAATAATTGCTCATAATTGAAATAAAACTGGTTTTCAATTCAGTGATGTTGATCGATCATGGATCATGGAGTGATGGATCATGATCTTAAAGGTGATCGAGATGATCCTAGTTTGGATCATTGATCGGATCATGATCTGAAATTTGGATCACGATCGGATCATATCCCATTCGTTGGATCATGATCAGCTATTTAGATATTAACTGGATAAATGTTGTTAATAATTATTAAATGTAAAATGTTTTTAAAAGAAAGAATTTGATGTAAAATTGTATTTAACTAATTAAAAATCTAAAATTCTAAATTTCTTTTGCATAAATCTGAAAAAAATCACAAGTTTTCTTGGGTCTGTTTTACCTCAATATCATTGTAGAATTGATTTTTTAATAAACTTTTTAAAATTTTATATTTAATTTCTGCAATTTTTTTTAATTTTTAATTTCTTTTAAGAGAGTAGAGACAATTTTTTTGTTAGAGTTAAAGTTAAATTTGGGCTTTATTTTTGGAAAATATCCCATATTTAGGGTATTTTCTAGATAATTAAATTTTAATTGGTATAACATAGAAAATATGTAATTAACTCTAAAAGAAAAAAGGTTGAATTTGGGCTTTACTCTAAGATTTGTTAACAAGAGAATACGGTACGTAATTTTACAGAAAAATTACAAATTCTTACCGACAAAACTTGAGGTTGACCTATGATACTTTTTTGAGTTTTTTAATTCATTTTGTAAGAGAAATTAATTGATTTCGATTTAAATAATGTTTATTACCGATGAAATTTTTTTTAATATTACCGTAAACTCGTGCTAACGACCACAAGAGTAAAGCCCAAATCAAGATTCTACGGCATTGTGAATTTTGGTACAAAAAACAAAAACAAAATGGAAAAAATGCCAAAGCTTAAGTTCTGAAGAACCAAAGCATGTTCTGTAATTTGTAGCAATTAATGCATTGTTCGATTTTAATGAAATACTATATATATAGAGAACCCATTTCTTTGTTAACGATGTGGACAATGATATGGGTTCTATTTTGTAATTAGAAATTTAGAGCATTTGTATTTAGTATCAAAATTTTTATTCAAAGTGAATAGCTTACTCCTATCTCTTTATATCAAAAAAAACTATAGGGAATAATAAAACCTACCATAAATCCTTGCAAATTATCACCAAGTTTCTGGTGTATATATAACAATAAGCCTAAGACACTTAGGACTGGGTTAAAACCCCAACTTTTTTAAATTTCATTTTTAGTTTAATTCCATGGCTTATAAAAAAATTAAAAACTGACCTTATAAATTCAACTATTATCTCAGTATGCCTTATTTTTATTTATCATATAGTCTCATAGGATGAAAAAATTGAAATGATATAAGCTTATACTGTGTAAATTTTTTTCACATTTAAATCCATGTCAAAAATTTCTTTAAAATTTAAACTAAATTTCATTTTTCTTTTAATTTTTTGTATAATTTCAGAAATCACAATACTTAAATCCCAATCTAAAATTACCGATTTTTTTAGGAAAGCCCACTAAACAAAATCAATTTGAACGATCAATTTTCAGAAATAAATATTCCCTTTAATATTAACCCTTAAACATTTTTATGCTCTTTTAAGGAATTCCTCAAATATTATTTTTTTTCTTACCGAGATATAGCTATTTCAGAATAAAATATTAAAAAATATATATTTGATTTATTTTTTTTGTAAGTGAAATAAAGAAAAATAAGCAATTAAAAAAATTGCAGAGTTAATTTCGAAATAGAAGATAAGTCAAATTTAAGCTTTTTTCTATTTTTGAACTTAACTCTAACAGCATTTTTTGTTATTTTTTTTCTCGGATATTTGCTTTATTATTGACAATTACTTGAAATTACATCAATACTAAGTCTGACTTTGACTTGGACTTACCTTTTTGCATCAGTAAATATTTTTTTTCTAACAAATTTTAATTATGTTAAATTTTACATGACATGATAAATTTTCCATTCTCTATTAATTTTCCTGAGTTTGAACAAAAACTGATTGAAATCGAAAATATCCTATCTAAAAATCCAAAATGCTGAATCAAATGACCCTGAACAAGAATGAAATGTAATGTAATGAACATGAAAATAACCATGATAATGCCATACCACTACTTTCTAAAAGCGAAATAGAAAAGCAAAGTTGTAGACATTTAAAAATGCCTTGGAATGGAAATCAAAGGAGTTTTGATTTTAAGCTTATTTATTAATCTTACAAGCAATGAAACAGTTGGGCCTCAGGTTTGCCCCAACATATTTTTTACTCAACTCAAAAATATTAGATCTTGGTAATAAATTTTTAAAAATTTGGTATTAGTTTCGTTTGGTATTAACTTGGTATGAATCTTGGACCTTAGGCATATATATAATGTTTCTATCTCATTTTAAATTAAGAATAGGCCGCAGCCACTTTAAAAATTTTCATTTTAAAAATTTTAAAAAAATTACATATATTTTCTTTTGTTCACTTTGAATCTTATTGAGTGCAAAATCTTCCGCTTCGGAGCTAATTCTATTTATTAAATTATTCAATTGAGTTCGTTCTTCTCCAATTTGCTTTCTTAAATCATTTATTTGTTTCTATTTTAAATTTGAAAATTATTATCAAAACCATAAATTAGTTTTACTTTAAGATTGTCCTCTTTGTTCTCCAAGCGGCGCATTTCTTTCTCATAATCTGCAACAGTTGATGCATTTAGTTTGATAGCAGATTCCAAGTCCTGTCCAGCATTGCGCAACTCTTCCTCAACCCTTTGTCTATCTTCAAGAAGTCTTCCTCGGTTGCGCTCTTCCTTCGCTATTTTGCTAATTTAATAAAAATATTAATTATTTCTTGAAAAATTTAATTTACTTCATAATAAATTAGCAAAGTTTATTTTTTTAAAAAAATTTAATGATCACTTTTTTTAAAGAATAGATTTCACTCTTTAAAAACAAATATTTATTTCCCTTTATTGAAGATAAAACAACAATTCTTAAAAAATATGAATTAAATTTTATTGACTTCAAATATTAGATTAAAATCAAATAAATATTTTGAAAGAAAATATTTTTTTATATTGTTGCATTTAATTATTTTCTTCAAATTTAATTTTTTCATTTAGATTCTGTGATCTAATAATCAAGGTTACGGATTTAAAAATTTCATTCTCTGTTGGACAATCCACCTGTTTTTTTAGTCTTTAGGGTGAATTTTAAGATAAAAGGGAATAAGAATTTTTTATTTTATATTATTTGTAAATTACTTCAAAAACCTTCATTTTGTGTAAAATCATGCAAAAAAATGTAAAATTTCAAGTTGAAAAATGTTAAAAAACCTTAAAAAAATGTAATAAAATCAAATTTTTCGATTCGAAAATTGGGCTTCATTGGCCGTCAGCATTTTTGTTAAGTTTTACTTGAAATGACGTAATTTTACATCATTTTACGTAAGCTTACATTTTTTGGTGTAAAATTACGTAAAATGATGTAATACTACCAGTTTTGCATTTATGTATTACATCGTCAAGTATTAAAGTAAAACTTTAATTTTAAAAAAAATTAAAAAAAAAATTTAATTTTTCTGACCTGAACTATGGAAAAAAATGAAGTCAACTTGGACTTGACAAGAGACTCTTAAAAAACTCTCATTTTTTTATAACTTTCATATATTGAAATTAAAAAAAAGGGTCATGTCCAGAATGTGATCAAGGGTTCACCAAAAAATGTGATCATTTTGATCACCAAAATATTAAGTGTGCTCT
>QEOQ01000533.1:730941-745634 GCA_010279815.1 Brachionus plicatilis | reverse complement strand
TTTGTCAATTCTATTTTTAAAGATGTTGGTATTAATAACACTCTTAGTCGCAACGTCCAGAGTGTTCCAATTACCCGCAGTACGGTTTGTAAAAAAGTTGTGTCGAACTCCACAATTGCGGATCAGCTGTCGCTCAATTGCTTTATGACAAGTTCTTGTGTTCCCAGCTGGGCTGTCTAGACCATCCGAAGCAAGCTTTTGATCTCCATTTATGAATGTCACCTGATCGTGTCCGTGCTGAATTTTGTGAAGTTGAATGAGATCACCACGCCTCCGTCTCTCTTCAAGTGTGCTCCATCCAAGAGCCTCTCTTCTCAAAAGATAGGGCTTTGATTTTAGTTCAGGTACCAATTTCGAGAATCTACGCTGAACTTGCTCGAGGACATCTATATCGCTTCGTCGGTAGGGATTCCAGGCTGCCACTGCAAATTCCAAATGAGGACGAACAAAAGACTTGAAAAGAAGGTCAACTAACTTTAAAGAAAAGTATTTAAAGGTGAGTCGTATTCGACTTGCCACCATCGTTGCATTTGCAGCTGCTCGTTTGGCTTGTTCACTTGACTTGAGGTCAGGAGTGATGAATATGCCAAGGTCACGTTCTTTCGTTGTCTTATCTAGCGTTAAACCCCCAAGTTGATAATCATATTTCCTGTTGTTTGCTCCAAAGTGCATGACAACACACTTCTTTGTGTTAAATTTTGTTTGCCATATGTCTGACCATACTATCAATCTGTCCAGATCTGACTGGAGTTCCATCGAGTCCTCTATACGGACCACTGACCTCGCCAACTTGCTATCGTCCGCGTAGAGCTTACAGAGTGAGTTACAAACTTCTGGCATGTCATTGATGAAAATGATGAAAAGGAGAGGTCCAAGCACTGATCCTTGAGGAACGCCACTAGTGACCGGTACCCAATCTGATACCACATCGCCAATCACGACTCTCTGCTTACGATTGGTGAGGAAAGAATTTATCCACTTGATTATCAAATCTGGAAAACCAAATGCAGCTAGTTTAATGAGTAGCAGTTCGTGTGACACTTTATCGAACGCTTTCTCAAAGTCCAAGTAAATTACATCCGTTGGCTGCCTTTGACACATACAGTTCGTCAAGAAGTCCATCGTTTCTAGAAGATTGGTAACGCAAGCTTTGTGAGCCATGAAGCCGTGCTGTTTATCCGTGATGAGATTGTTCTTCTCGATATGCATTAACATGTAGTCTTTGATCAGTGACTCTAAGACTTTACATGGGACAGATGTCAGAGAGACCGGGCGATAGTTACTTGCAATCGTTCTACTACCCTTTTTATGAATTGGCGACACATTAGCAATTTTCCACTCGGCAGGAACTTCCGACCTGATCAAGGACTGGCTGTAAATGATGGAAAGAGGACCTGCTAGCGACTCGGCACACATCTTTAGAGCATGTGAGCTTACTTGGTCAACTCCTGATGACTTGTTGCTATTCAACTTCTTTAGTTTCGTCGCTACCTTGTCTGGAGTCACTACGTCCTCAACAGAAAAACTTGGATCAGGTCCAGCCTTTGTTTGCAAATTAGTTTTCGCGTTAATGACAGCTTCTCTCGAAGTCGGTGGCTCAAACACTGAGAAAAAGAAATCATTTAATCTTTCACAAATGCCTATCTTATCAGTGACGATATGATTATCAACGTCCATCAAAGCTACAATGCTTTCCCTTGATGAGTAGTGCCGGTTCATGTAGGAGTATAATAGCTTTGGATTTTTCTTCGCCGACTGCACCAGCTTTAGCTCGTATTCTATAATGCTCCTTTTCACCACATGTTTAACTTGTTTGCATAGGTATTTGTGCTTACTAGCAAGCTGTTGGTTATGCCTGTCAATACGCTTACAAATAAAGACATGTATCTTTTGACGAACCAGTGTAGCAATTTCGGAATTCCACCATGGTGGTTTCGAGTTTAGAAGCCTAGTTCTTCGTCTCTTGACGAATAACTTGGCGGCCTCACCGAAAGTGTAGAGAAAATCGGAGTACAAGTCTTGTGGGCACCCGTTTTGTGTTACTTTCCGGAAATTACTCTTAAAGTATTCACTCATAGCCATAAAGTCACCGTTACGCCAATTGAGTGACCTGCTGTCGAAGGTTTGCAATCTCGAAGCTTTTGAATGCAACTGGAAGATCAAGCTACAATGGTATTTGGAAGCGTTTCCATCTAATGGAGGGCCTGTCTTAACATCTGTCACGCGGTTTGGATCACTCACTAGCAAAAGATCTAATTTACTGGTCGGTTGTTCCTTACAAAAGAACGTTTCTTCTTTTACCATTTGCACAAGGCTTGAGTTGCTGATGGCGATGCCAACATGGTTGCACGTAGTAGATACATCCTGAAGCAGGGGTGCACCGTCCTCATTCCACTCGATCTGAGGTAAATTGAAATCGCCCATGAGTATAATACTCGAAAGCTTTCCGTTTCTTAAAAATTTAGTTGTCAATTCAATTGAATTTGCAATGGCTATATCCGAATTGCTCGGAAAGCAGGAGGTGTTTTCTGAGGGCGGTCTGTAAATGCAGCCCAAAAGAACTGGTTTTTCGTTCTCGATTTTGACGGTCACCCATAACTGCTCACACCTGGTATCCAGAAAACTAGCCTCAGAAGAACTAAAGGCTTCGAGGTCCGACTTGATATATAAACAAACCCCCCCGCCTCTCTTCTTACCAGTTCGGTCCTTCCTAAATAGTTGATAGCCATCTAACACTGCAACCGAGCTCTCGTCAAACCAGGTCTCCGTAATGCCGATAACGGTTGGCGATGAACTAGCTGCTATTGACTTAAGCAAGTGAACTTTATTATTCAGACTTGTAGCATTGGTGTACCAGAAGCTGATACCTCCTGCATTAGTTGGTTGTGGATTGACATTAAAGTTCTGCTGCGAAGAGCTGTCTGAGGAATCAAGTATCGAAGAGTGGATAGTTCTACACAATGATGATGAACCCGATGACTCTGAAGAGACCGCGGAGCTGTAGATCGACTCATCTGAGCTTTCATTTCGGTGTTTATCATTTGTAGGGTAGTCTGGAGTTGATCGAACAATTTCAATTGATCTCAAGGGATCAGTGGAAAGAAAAGAACTATCATCACTGCTGGGCAGAGTCGATGAGAGAGTCGGAGACGGCATGTTCGTTGCTAAGCTGCAATCGAACGTGTACTTGTACGCGGAAAAATTTCCATTTAAGTCCAACTTAGACGTCACCTGTCGGATTGGACTTAACGGTATTCGTGGCTATTGGAGATTTAATGTGGACAGAACCAGCTTCAATTCACCGCTTCTGATACCCCAGAATCTTTTTTTTCCATCAGGACATGTTTTGAACCTGTATGTTTGACCATTTAATGTAGTTGATTCATTCAGTTCCTTATTTCTACGGTCTCGTTCATGTCGAAGTTTTCGATCAGCAATTCTCTCGCTAGGAGTTAAGTCTTCGTTTATGAAAACATTTTTGTATTCAACAAACAAGAAAAAACAAGAAAAAATAAAATAAAAATTTAAAGTAAAATAAGTTAAAATATAATGTAAAAGACAATTAAAATAGACAAATTGCAAGTAATGACAGGTGCAAAATGTAAAAGTATTGTACAGTTCAGGAAAGGAAGAAGAAATAGTAAGAAAGCAACAACACAGTGTAGTCGGGTATTCGACATGTCTTGATTCAAAGACCGCTTTATATTCGGAAGTAGAACCGTCAAACTTACGTTGAAGATATTGAAGAGGTTTAATGTAGCAGAAGCATTTTTAAGTCTAGATGTGAAATTGGCAAAACTATTGAAATAATAAGAATTAGCAACTTTTTTTTTTAAATTTTTAATCAATTTGATTGCTTGAAATATTTCAAAAACTAACTTTACTTTTCTTTTTTTATGAAGTTTGAGGCTTAAACCATTTGAAGGTGAAATTTGATACCAATAAATAAAAGAAAACTTTGAATTAGATAAAAATGATCCATAAAAATTATTTGATACCTTGAAAAATATTTTTATAGTGCCAATTTTTTTAATTTTACAAAATAAATTACTTGCAACACCATAACAAAAAATTGTAAATCTTTTTGGCTTATATTTTTTGGGGGTGACAAATTAAATTTTTTTAAGATGACAAAAATAACTAAAAGTGGTGACTAATTTATTAATTTGTTTTAGCTGACTATAAAAAACTAATTATTCTGACAAAAAAACTAAACGATTGACAAATTTATATATTGAGATGACTTTTTTATATTTTTTCACTGACAAAATAAAACCTTATTAATAGACAAAAAAAACTAATTTTAGTGACGAAAATATTTATTTAAATGACAAAATATAAAAAAAAATAAAAAAATAAAGTGAATAAGCTAAAAAAATGAAAGTTGAAAAGACATAAATTGGAAAAGATTGTTACATGTAGCACATGTTTGAATAGTTTAAGTTTCAGGAAAATAAGAAGAAATAGTAAGGTAGCAATTACACAATGGAGTTGGGTATTTAACACATCTTGATTCGAAACCTTCTTTGTATTCCTCCACCAGTCTTACAACTAATGGAATAGAATGACTCAGTCCTGTCCCAATATATCTCTAACTCAATTCAAAAAGCCGATTCGAGACTGTTAGTAATTTTAGTTTATTAAAAGCCTCATGATGCACTATGTTGGAGGGAGTATCATATTTTAACTCAAGAATAGATCTGACTGCTGTATTCTGAATTGCTTGTAGTTTTTTGATATTATTTTCTGAAAATGAATTTAAGCAAGGAAAAGAATAGTCTAAAATTGATCCGACTAAAGATTTATTTAAATTTCCTAGTGTGTTTTGATTGAGACCCCATTTTTTGTTTGACAATATCTTAATAATATTTAGTATTTTATTGCAGCGTTCTTTAATTTCGTCTACCAGTATATTAAAGTTTAACTTCGAATCAAATTTAATACCAAGAAACTTGATTTCTTTTTGGCTCACTATTCTGTTTCCATAAATTTTTAAGTTAAGATTATCACTCTCTTTTTTGTACCTAGAAAAGACTACTGAACACGACTTTTCAACTGATATCTTCATTTTCCATTTAATAAGCAATTGTTCTAGTTCGTTGGTGTATTTATTAATTATTTATTATGTATTTATTATTTATTAATTTTACTAGCCATGCTAAATTTATTAATGTTTTGTTATAAATGAAGAATGAAACAAGTTATCTGTGAAAAGCAATATAGAACCTTATCAATTAAAATTATATCACTTTTAAATTTAAAATTTCATTAGTCATTAGTATTCATTAGTCATTAGTCATTAATTAAATTAGTCACCATTTTTTTGGTTAATCTGTCATCCCGAAAATATTTAATTTGTCAATCAATTAGTTTATCTGTCAGTCAGTTAGTTTAATTGTCACCCAATTAGTTTAATTATCAGTGAAGTAGTTTGTTTGTCACCTAGCTTAGTTTTTTTGTCAGTAAATTTAGTCTTTTTTGTCAGTAAAATAGGAATTTTTTTGTCAGTCCATTAAATGATGGCCAATCTTTTTATAGATTAGATAGGATATCAGAAATTTTTCAAAATGTTTATCTGATCTTTAATGACTTTGTAAAAATGTTTAAAAAATTTGATTAATTTAATATGGTAACCTAGTCTAAAGGGGTTATGGGTTAATAGGGTGAACGAATTTGAAAAACCCCTATATCTCCTTCATTTTTAAAGCTACTACCTAAAAAAATATCTTGATATGTAGAACTCGAGGAGAGAAATCGAATGATATGTGTGAAATATTTAAAAAAAAAATCGTTATATGCTTTTTTTTATCTTAAAGTTCGACTACGCCTAATGAGGTGAAAAAGCCTCGAATTAGTGATTCGGGAGAAGGGTGCTTTAAGGCCCTAGGTAATTCTTAAGTCCTAACCTATTTCGCTTGTTAGATTCAGCACATGCTAAAATATCTAAGATAATTTTTAAAGAATTTTAGGAAATGTCCTTAGGGCTTCATCTAATGGGGTTTTTTTTAGGGCTTAAAAGGTTAAATAGATTTAACCCTATTAGTCAAAAAAATCACCCAATTAGTCCAAATAAGATTCTTTTTAACCCATTTAACCGAATAAGACTATAAAAATGCAGTGACGATATTTTTTAATAATTAAAAAATTGTAAAATTATTTTCTCTCTCTCAAAAAATTTTTTTTTTAAAGCCGAGTTTTTATTTCAAACATAAAAAAAGCAAATTGTTTAAAAATAAGCTAAAAATGTCACAGAAAAAAGAAATTCAATCTAAAAAAAAAAATTATACTGTACAAAATCTAAAATACACAATCAGTGATGTAAATAGTAATAAGCAAAATAAGAACAAGAAGAGGCCAAAAATGCCAAAATAGCCAAAAAAGGAACTGGAAGAGGAAGAGGACGACCACGAAAGCTTGTTGAAAGCAAATTAACACCAGATTAAAATGATAACTTATCAGAATCCGAAATATTGTGTAGCTCATGTGAAACAAAGATGGCTGAAGAGAAAGAAAACACGCCAAAATGGTTATCTTGTGAAAAGTGCTCAAATTGGGTTTGTTTTAGTTGTTTGTCAAAAGAATTTAAAAAAAAAAACAAAAAAAGAATTTTTATGTGATGATTGTAAAGATTAACTTTTACAAATTAATTTAAAACTCACCTTTGTTCTGTTTCGAATAAATTAAATTAAATGAATTAAATAATTTTATTAAAAAATTCAAAAAATTTTCTTCCTAAATGTCAAATGGGTTAAAAGGGTTAAAATTCTTTTTTTGGGGTTAAATTTCGGGCTAATTGTATACAATTTTAGGTGTAATCGGGTTAACCGCTATAACCCTTTTGGACCTCACATAATTAACCGCGGAGCTAAAGGGGTTAATCAAAAAATTTGGGAAAATTGGGTGACCATTTATGAAGTTTTTGAACAAAATGGGTGAGAAATAAGCAATAAAAAAAAATATGGTCACCCGGTTAGACTAGGTTACCATAAATTTCTCAAATATTTTTATTTTCAAAAAATAATTAATAGTTATTTTATTTTATAAAAATCTTAATTTTAAATTGAGTTGTTTAAAAGTCCCAGTTGTTAGTACGTTAGTTGTTTTTGTTTGTGGCCCTTATTGGTTTTACCATTTTTTACCAAAAAATTGGTAAATTTACGTAATTTTACGTAATATACCGTAAATTACGTAAAATTAAGTAATTTTATCTTTGAACAATGTATCGTAGCAGCACTGTATACTAACAAGCGTTCATTGAATTTAATAATAATAATAATATATTTTCAAAGCAATAATTGCTAAAATATGCTTCGGAAAAGTGGAAAGTACAGACTGCAAAATACTTGCATTTAATAAAGCTAAATGCTATGAAGAATGAGTATAAATAGAAATATCTAAACTGCAGATACCGATAATAATATGTCCCTTTCTATCCTAGTAGATAATGGGGATGCGCTCATCTCCTTTTCCAGTACATTTTGAGCAACGGCTCAAACCTGACACCTGACATAGAGGTTACTACATCGAATTGGTCATCTACACCGCTATTATTACCCAGTCGAAACCGGTTTACTGTAGATACTGCTGCAATTAATATTTCAACGATAAAGAAAATTCTTTTTGACATTTTTTTTTATTAACTTATTGAGCTTTTAGGATTTTATATTTTTATTCCAGAATTGATAATTTTTTATGAATTAAATTTTTCAAAATCCAAAAAAAATCAATGCTGAACATGACTTCATCTACCGAGGATCCTTTAACCTTTCATACAAAAAAAAACCTTTGAAATATCATCTAATTTATTTGAATTTGGTTTAAATAACATCGATATTTACCAGGAAACATATTAATTTTTTTTCTTTACAAAAATAATTAAAAAAAGTAAAAATTAATAATAAAAAGAAGCAAAATTTAATAATTAATACAATTTTTATTTAAATAACTAAAAAATAGTTTAAGTATAAGTAAAATATCAGGAGATTAAAGCTTCAAATTTTTAAGATACATCGAAAAAACTTGATTTCAGAGCTTATGCATAAATTCAACAAGGAATCAAAAGAAGAAATTAACATTTATTTTTTATTACTTTTAAAACTTTTAGTTCATTAATTTTTTGTCAAACGTTAAATTAAAAAAAAATAATTGCATCACTTTTAAAGTATGGCTTAGACTTTTTGAGTTAATCTTCTTTCTCCGGAGGTAACGGTGGAAGTATTGGAAATGGCATAGGTGGAAAAGGTGGAAAATGACAAATTGGTGGAGGCATCATAACTCCTACTAAAGGAATACAACACGAACTGCTACAGCATGAACTTGAACAACATGAACTTGAGCAGCATGACCTTAGACAGCAGCATGATGGTAATCGGCAACGAAAACAACAGCAACCCATAATTGATAATTGTGAAAAATAAATAACTAAATATGGTTTACAATTTAAGGTTTTGAAGACAAATTTATAGCTAATTTAATAAATTGATTTTTAGGATAAAATATTTGAAAAAAAAAGAATTCAAACAATGGATTTTAAAATATGATATTTAACTTTCAAATTTGACTATTAAATTGGATAAGTTGACACATATTGATATATTTTGACATATTATGATTTATCAAATTGAAATTATTTAAATTTTTTTCTTCAAAAAATTCAACAAATAAAACAAAGAAAATATAAATTCTAAACTCGATTTTATCAATCTTAAAAAGAGATGGTTAAGTATACTTTTTATTTTTTATTTTTGAAATTTGACTTTCAAAAATTAATTAAATAAAATATTTCAGCTTAATTTTTTTTTTCTAAAAAATAACCATAGAAACACTCAACGGCATTGTGAATTTTGGTACAAAAAACAAAAACAAAATACTAAAAACTGCCAAAGCTTAAGTTCTGAAGGACCATAACATGTTCTGTAAATTGTAGCAGCTGGTACATTCTCTGTACCACCAATATACAGATTCTGCAAAACTCTGCAATAAATCTGCAAAATTCAAAATATTGTGAATTTGTGAAATTAAAAAAATCCAACTCAACTTTAAGTGGTGGTACAGAGGATGTACCAGCTGCTACAATTTACAGAACATGTTATGGTCCTTCAGAACTTACGCTTTGGCATTTTTTATATTTTGTTTTTGTTTTTTTGTACCAAAATTCACAATTCCAATTTGATTTAGGCATCTAAGTTCAAATCCTTGTTTATACGGTGGGTAATTTAAAAATGACAAGGTCCTTATGGTCGCGATCGAAAACCGCACCATAAGCGGCGTAGTAACGTACCGGCTGTAGAAAATATGAAGATTTTTTTACTTATTCTGGATTTTGTGATAGTAAAGACTTATATTATATTTTTTATATATTTTTTATTTTATTTTGTTTTAAAGTTTAGTTTTAATTTACTTTTTTATTTAAAATTAAAATAAACCATTAAATAAAAAAGATTTTTTTTTATTATTTGGTTAAAACAGTTCACAAAGAAGGTAAATTTTATTTTTTTACTCATTAGAAATTTTACTGTCAGCAACAATTTCAAAAACTTTCTTTAAATGACATTAACACTTTTCTTTTATTTAATTTTATCTTAATTCTTTTTGTAGCTTTTAACTGATTCATTTAAATATTCATTTAAAATTTTGCATTGTTTAACATTTTATATTTTATGATATTGAAGATAAAATAGATGACTTCGATTATTCGACTAAATTTTAGTTTAACTGAATCAGAGTCAAAATTTAATCTTTTTGTTAATTTTTTTTCTCTCTCTTGAATTTTATTAGTCTTTGTTTCTTTTCATCATATCTTTTTGACTAATATAAATCAATCAAAAAATTTTTTGCTAGTTTTAGACATTTTTTTCTGCTTATATCATTTCTGATATATTGAAATTTTTTTATAAAAAGTATGTAAAAATGTTGCTGATAAAAGAAAATCATTGGATCTAGAATCTCCGCTTGATTTTAGCTGAAAATAATTGTTCCTTGCATTTCGTCATAATATTAAGTTGACATGATCCAAAAATTTAAAAATTTTTTTCTACCATCATATATGAACTATTCCAACTTGTGCAAACTTGTTGAACTTTTAAATTTTCTTTAATCCTTATTTCGTTTTATCTCTTAAATAATTCCTCTTTCATTGTTTTCGAATTATTGCAAAATGATTCAAAAGAAGAAAATTTTACTAATGCCGCGGAAAATATTTTAGTATCTTGGAATTAGTTTTGAAATTTCTGTTCATCAACTGATGTTTATGAAAGGTTACAATTTCCGGTCTGACCATGAATCACGTAGTCATTATTTAAATTTTCGACGATTTTTTTAGAGTACTCAAGTGAAAAATGTGTCCGTTACATGGTATCCGTTCAATTTTTAAATATATGGCTGTTAAAAACATTGAATTTACATTGTCCAGAGTAATAAACTTAACTTTTGTTTTAAGAGAAAATTCTTCAATTACATATGAGATTATTTTGGAATGATTCTTCGAAGAATGACCACCCAAAACATGACGAACAGCTAAACAGACCAATTCTGAGTTCTTTTGTTCATTTTAAAAAATTTGCTGTTATGGCTAAATACTAGTAATTATTTATCGATGTCCAGCAATTGGAAGTAATACTTTAATTTTAACATTTATTAAATTCTTATTTAGAATAGTTTTCTGTGCTTCATAATTTTTGGTTTAAAAATCAGACAATTTTTTTTTTTTTTTCCAATGTGTTCAGAGCAGACATTAGTCTTTCATGCGAACATGGTGAACACACTCATTTATTTAAAATAAAAAGTAAAAAAAAAAATAAATAAATTTTTATTATAAATCAAACTGTTTTAATTTATAAATTTAAATAAATTGTTTCAAAATAAAATAAGAAGAAAGAAAAGGAGAGAGAAAGGTGATTTGACATTATTTATGTTATAATTTTTTTTGTATTTTACGTAATTAAGAAAATTATAGATGTAATCTATGTCAAATTGGGAAACATTTTAATAAACTCAATAAAGTGTAGATTTACATTATTAATTTTTCTTTGTCTAAAAAGAGATAAATTTAAATCTAGATCTTTCAGTGTAAAAGAGTTGATAAATTTATAAAAAAAGAAAGAAAATGTTAATTCACCAAAAAATTAAACCCTTGACTTCCTGTAGTATAAAATTTATTGCTGTTTCTTAAATTATATGGTTTGTTAAGAGATTCGTTCACAATTAGTTGAGTTTTAAGTGGAAGAGGCTATTCTGGGTTCTTTGAAATCTTATCAGAAAAACAACAAAGCTAAATGATCAGCCTATGTTGAAATCCGTAAAGACCTAGAATTTCAAGATTATTATTAATTGTATTGAAATCATTAGGATAATTAACTTGGACTTTGAAGTAATTCAATTTGAAAAGTGAAATATAATATGAATTGGAATGAGATTGAATAGCTGGTTTGGAGAAATAGATGGTAAGTGATAAACAATAATCAAATTTAGGCTAGATGAACGTTTTAAAAAATTGTATTCTTACTGGTTTTGAAAGAAAGAATAATTGCTTAATTGAGTTTTGCTTTTTATTTATATGAGCTTTTAGATTGCTAACGTGACTAGTAAAGTTTAATTTATTATCTATTTTAACACCTAAAATGCTGAATTCAGGTACAAACTCGATTTCGAATGATCTAAAAGAAAATGATGCTGGTATTACTATGTTTTTTTTGTCATGGATAATCGTTATTTTAGTTTTATTCCAGTTAATATCGAGACGATTAAACGAGCACCATTTGTACACTAGTTCTAAGCAGTTTTCGAAGTTGTCTATAATTTCCTTTGAATCTGAACTACAGAAATTGATAGTGGTATCATCGGCAAATATTTTACAGTTTATGTTGTGATTTTTAAGAAAAAAAGCTAGGTCATTTATGAAAATTAATAAGAAAAGAGGACATAACACACTGCCCTGTGGAACTCCAAGGTCTATTTTTGAGAATTCAGAAAGAATGCCACCGAAGGATTCCGCTTGTTTTCTTCTAGAGAAATAATTTTTGATAAGATCAAGAGCGTTTTCACTAAACCCAATTCTCTTCAATTTGCAAAGTAAGAGATTTGGGTCAACCAAGTCGAAAGCCTTGCGAAAGTCAATAAACAAGAGAAGTGTAATATATCTTTTGTTACGTGATGCGTTAATTTCTGAAATAAGTTCATGTAAGGCTGTTTCACAGGAGTGATCTTCGCGGAATCCATACTGGAATCGATATAGAATTTTATTTGTGTTCAAGTATAGAGATAATTGTGATGCTAAAATCTTTTCAAAAATTTTTGATATTACAGGTAGAACGGAAATTCCTCTCAATTTCAAGGTTAATCAACAGGCTAGTGCCCATGCCTCATGAGACCGATTAACACTTCATTTATCTAAATTCATTATTATTAAAAATATAAAATGTTAAAATAAAATACATAAAATTATAAAAAAAAATTGATTAGAGTTATTAGTTTAATAGTCATTTGAAAAAATTTAACAACAAGCTATTTAAGTTAAATAAATCAAATTTAGAAACAAAATCTGTAAAAATTAAATTTATGTTATTGAAAATTGAAAGCTTAAACTTTGAAAACTTCACTATTGATCTCTTGATCACAAAGCAATTTATTAATCTTGAATAAAAATGTTCAAATGTTTTTTCTCCGCTTTTTGACTTGGCCATTGGTTCAATAAGGTTGTTATTGTTCCTTAAAATATAATTCAAATTTCTTGAGTCATTTTTCTTTAATTTTTCTTTTAGATTTAGCGGAGAATCGAAAAATAATAGACATTTATAAGAGAAAGTTAGCATTCTTTCTAAAATTCGATGTTGAAATGAATAAAGACCATACTTTTCTAATGCGTTATTTATTTCATTAAAGCTGTTTGCTTCAAGCTTAACATTTAAAAGTTTTATGATTGAGATATAATAACTCTTAGCTAATTTATTTATTGCTTCTTTTGAAAAATAGCATAAAAGTGTAGAGCAATAGTCAAAATACGGGAGGATAAAGGTCTTAAAAAACTGGATCTTTACTGAAGTAGCAAGATAGAAAATTCTCTTAATAGAAAATAATTTTCTATTAACTTGAATTGATAAATTAGATACAAATTTAGTAAAGTTAAGATCTTGATCAATTATGAAACCTAATAAACAGATTTCCTTTACAACTAATATGTCTTCATTACCTAATCTAATCTTTTCAGGATATAATTTTTTCCTATTTTCAAAAATCATGCAAAAAGTTTTCGACCAGTTTATATCAATTCTGTTAAAAATACACCATTCATTTAAATTTTTTGCTGTAACATTCAATTTTATCAAAGTTTTTTCAAGGTCTTTTTCAAAGATACTTATTGTTGTATCATCAGCAAACATCTTGATACTTAAATTTTTAAATAAAAATGGTAAATCATTAACAAAAATAAGAAGTAGCAGTGGACCTTGCGGGACACCTAGCTTTAGTTTTACTGGATTAGACAGTTCACATCCAATTCTAACTATCTGAGATCTATTTTCAAAATAGTTTGAAAGAAGACCCAAAGAAAAATTATCAAAACCATAGTGAAAAAGTTTTAAAAGGAATAAATTTGAATCAATTATATCAAATGCTTTCCTAAAGTCAATAAACAGAGAAACAGTTGTTTGTTTTTTTTCTTTAGCTTTATTTATTTCACTTATATACTCATGGATTACAGTTTGACATGAATGTCCATTTCTAAAACCATGTTGTCCATTAAATAAAATCATATTCGATTCGAAATAATAAGATATCTGTTTTGCCAACAGCTTTTCAAATATTTTTGCTATTGGTGATAGGATAGATATCCCCCGATAGTTGTTTATATCTGACCTGACACCTTTATTTTAAAATAAAGGATTAACAATGGCAATTTTCCAGTCTTCCGGAATATTTTTAAAAAATTAACAATTATTAAAGAGCTCATATAATAATGGAACAAAAAATTCGTTAAGATTTTGAATAATTTTGGTCTGAATTCCTACAAATCCAGGGGAGCTTGATGAAGGGAGTTCGTCAAAAGCCTTTTTAATTTCATCTAAAGAGAAATCACAAAATGAAAATCCTGGAGTTAGAAGTTTTTCATTTTAATGAGTTTTGAGTTTTAATTCTCTAAAAGTATCAAAGTGTATTTGGCTGATTCACTTTCACTGGGCAAAGAGGAAGATTCAATAGAAGCAAGCAGGTATTAAACATTTCCACTTGATCAACTTTTTTAACATCCCAACAAAGTTTTTCTGGAAAGCTGTCAATTTCAGCATCTCCTCTCAGTTTTATGGATGTTTTATAAAATTTTCTAGCATTTCTTAGAATTTTTGAAGTCATTTGACTTTTTGGCCTCAAAATATAAATTTATTTTTTGACGATTTAGTTTTTTATACTCCCTTCTTGCATCCCTATACTGGGATAGATTCTGTTCTGTTTTGTCCATCATATAATTCTGATAGCAATAATCCCTAAAATTTCTTAATGATCTTAACTCAGCATCAAACCAAGGGGATTGCTGATTTTTCTTTTGAAAAGATTTTTTTAAAGGACAACATTCTTCTATAGCATTTATAATTGTTTCTTTTACAAAACCCCACTTATTCTCTATACTGTCAAGCTTACGGAGTAAATTAAAATCAAATTTTTTTTAAAGATGTCTTTTAAACTTTAGCAATATTTCTTTCATT
>QEOQ01000533.1:441056-492813 GCA_010279815.1 Brachionus plicatilis | reverse complement strand
ATTGCTCTCTTTATTTCTTCTTTAAATGTATCACGATTAGAAAACTTATTGCAATTCATTCTTGTGACCACTGCCTTCCAAAAGTAAAAGTCGCATGGATTAAGGTCAGGTGAATTGGGTGGCCATTTATCTTTTTTTATAAATTTATAGAGATTATTCTCACAATATCTCTGGCTGATTTTTGCTGTGTGAGGTGATGCACCATCTTGCTGAAAAAGCCACTTTGTCCCTCCGAACAATTCATTCCCTTGTCTCTTGGCAAATGGTAAAATTCTCCTCTGATAATATTTTGAATCAATTGTATACCCTTTTTTTTTAAATTTTAGCCAAATTTAATTCAAATTTAATTAATTCAAATTTTTTTAAATTAAATTCATGATAGATTGTAATTTATAAATACTCACCTTGTTCAATAAAATAAGCGCTTGTCGCACCATGTTCAGTCAAACCGATCCAAACCATTACGGACAGAGGGTTTTTTGATACACCATAAAGTCCTTTTATTAATAATTAGCTTAATTAATTTGATTAAATTTATCAAAGTACCTCCATTTTTGTCAGCTTCATCTCGAGAAATCGCATAAACTCTTAGATTCTGTTTATTTAATCCACCATCAACAGTAAATTTCTTTTCATCTGAAAACATAATTGGCAGATTTTTGAACTCAGTTGAACGAGCTTTACGCCAATATTGAGCAAAATTGAGCCTTTTTTTAACATGTGACTCAGTCAAAAGCGGAATTTTCCTCTTTTTATAAGCCTGAAATTTAATTATTAAATTTATTTGAATAAAATAAATTTTAAAAGCAAATACTTTGAGTTTTAATTCTTTACGAATAGTAACTACAGAACCGACCGAAATATTCAACGTTTTACTGACTTTTCGTGTTGTAAAATTTTTGAGTAGACGTTTTACTTTCTTTTTATTTGAAACGGTAACAGCTGAACGAGGTCTACCTGGTTTTTTCGAAATTTGAAGCTTACCAGAGTCTTTGAATTCTTTAATCCATCTTCGAATCGTCCTTAAACTTGAACGACGTCCGATAATTTCATAAATTTCGGATGCTGATTTTCCAGCTTGAAAATTTTGAATAGATAGCTGGCGTAAGCATACTTTGGCCATTTTAGATTTCTGAATTATATTTTCCTTAATAATTGATAAAAAAAAATGTATTTTAAAAGTTCAAAATAAGTTAAAATTCAAAAATAAAAATTTTTTAAATTTTTATATTAAAGCATAATTTAGTTGATTTTTTTTCTGGAACTTTGTTCCATCGCTCACCAAGCGCCTTGGCTGCTTCGCCGACAGAATACTGTGGATACTGAGCCGTGACATTGAAATGTTCATCAGCACAAAACAAAAAGAAAGCTGACAGGGGACGCTTTTGTGTGTTGAGGTCTTTCTTCTTCTTCTTTCTTCTGCCGCCAGCCTCTGTCGGAGGTGCATATGACGCCATTTTTTTTGTCTTTCTCGTCCATGTCAGCAAAACACTTTTTTTCAGGCTCATTCATTTACTTCCATCTCTCAGCACACTTTTTAGAAAACTCTGTAAAATTGACGCTCTCAATTTTCTTTTAATTTTTAGCTAAAATTTTCCCACGCTAATTATTTTTAGCTAAAATTTTCCCACGTTAATCATTTTTTTCCCACGCTAATTATTTTTATCTAAAATTTTCACACATTTGATTTTTAAATAGTAAGATAAAAATACCTTTCAAAGTCATAATTTGGATACCTTAGCTTCGATTTAAATTTTTCTTAAAGTTTTCAAATAAAGATTTTAGAAGAATCAATTAAAGGTCAATTAGATAAAAAAAATTTGTTTTTTATTAAAATTAAAATAGTAAACATCTTATGTTTAGTTTTAAAAAAATTAATAAAAGCAAATTTCATCATTTTTATTAAGATTTTAATGAATTAAATTTTGATCATTTGATCATGATCATTAACTTCAAGTTGCCTTCTTTAAGTTCTACATTTTTTTTTGCCTTTCTTTCTTATTATTTTTCTACATTTAAAAATTCTATCAATTAAAATATCAATTAGAATTTAAATGTACAGTTAAAAATCAATGCTGTTATTACCAATATCTTAATATTGCAAACAAGATGTATAAAACAACAACAAGTATGATAAAACAGCAGAAAATAGGCCTTCTAAAATGAAGAAAAAAAGCAAAATGAAATCGGCAGGCTTTTGGGCGTATTACCTAAAAGTGTTTCTAAGACGAAAGTTAGCATTAAGTATTAGTGAGTATACCGCAGAATTGTTTAAAAGTCCAAGTTAGGACTTTTTTTATAAAATTTGCTAGATCAGACTTCATATCAAAAAATTTATATACTCTTGGGTTGTCTAATACATTAGATTTGCCATATATCAGAATTTTGTTGCAATTTTAGCATAAATTTCTTCTTCAGTATTCAAAATTCTAAAGCCTGGACTTGGACTTTTTTTTGAAAAAAAATTAAAGTCTTTGGTCGGACTTGAGAAAAAAAAAAGTTTGGACTTGACTTGAGACTTGTGACTTTTAAACAACTCTGGTATACCGTGATGAGATTTTCTTAATTTTTAAGTTTAGAATCTCATACAGCCGTAAGAAAGCCTCTCCTTACTATAAAAGATCGGAAAAAAGGTATTGATTCATTGGTTTTTGCATCATTTATACTGGGCGTATTTACCAATATATCTACATCCAAACACTGGAAAACAATCTTAACCATTAGTCCTTAGTCCAATGGATTTATCAGTATGACGCAGTTCCAGCACATATTTACTTGTATATACTAGAGAATAATCGGGTTTCTTTAAATAGTTCAATTTTATACAAGAGATTCATTGACGACATATTTATGGCTTCTATTTTTGAAATCAATTTAGAAAGTTTTAAAAAAAAATTTTAAATCTAAAATAATGTAAAAGATGATATAATAAACTTCCTAGATTTAAAAATCAAATTTATTTATTTATTTCTTCAATGAAAATTTTTAATAAAATACCCCAAGTTATTAAATTTTTACCCCAATTTTAATAAGATAACCACAAAAAAATGTCCACTGATTCTCATTAGAATTGACTTAGTTGTTTGCTTAGTCGAATCTGATTGTAAGTCGTAGGCTGCAGGCCTCCTTTTATCAAATTTTTTTAATAATTTTAATTTTTTAAATTAGAGTTAATTAATTTTTTTAGCCATTATTTAAATAATCGAGGAATTTTATTAAATAATTGGAGAAAAAGTTTAAAAATTGGGGTATTTTATTCAAAAATTTGGAGTATCGATTTCAATGGCCTTTATAGTAAAGACAGCAAATTCTTACAAGTAAAGCCGAGCCACGATATAACGATCAAGTTGGGCTGAATTTATCCTGCTCGTTGTTTCGAAACTCTTTGTATCGAAATCCCATCAAAAAAGATGGACAAGAAAACCTTGGTTTCTAAAATTTTATTAAACAAAAATAAACAAATGGTTAACCATATTTTTCTTTACATTATAAGATATAAAAATTGAGTTTATCCAGGACCATGCGTTCATGGGGGAGGAATATGTTACCCTGAACATACATTTGTACTCGAAACAAAGACTAGTTTTCACACGAGTAAAAGTATTGTATTCGTACCCAAAATCGTACTCGTTAGACAAGTATTACTCGAGTAATTACTTGTACTTTACGAGTATTTACTTTCAACGACCAAAAAGTACTAACGACCAAAAAGTACCAACGACTATAAATACCAACTACCTACTCATAGTTTCTATTTATTTTTTATTTATTTATAAAATAAAATTTTTTTTTCCTATTTAAATAAAATTTTTTTTTGAATTCATCTAAATCTTTTAATTTATTTCCTTTTTTTTGGCCGGCCGTTTATTTTGGCGTTCCAAAAATTAGACCGCCAAGTTAACCGGCAAAATGACCGCCCGTATATTTCTGACCGTTTACAAAACGGGCCAAATTTTAGCCAGTCAAAATAAACGGGCCAGAGTCTGCCCTCCAAAATTGGAACTGTTTCTTGGACCGCCCGTTTATTTTTAAACGGTTATTAAACGGGCAAAAAATTAGTCCGCGAACATAAACGGGCCAACAACCGCGATGAATCGCCCGATTTTGGACCGGTTATCTCTGTCCGCGTCCAGCACTAATAGATATGTATAAGCTTTAAATTCAAGTTATGTTTTAAGCTAGTGAATTATTTATCTTTAGAAAATTGAGCCTGAAAAATTATTATGATAGGAAGAGCAAAAAGATAAAATTTTTTTTATCATAAATTTATTGAAAATTTACACACTTTTTATAGAAATTTAAGCTTTATCTTGAATGAAATAAAATTATATTTAGAATTAAGAATCCTAATTATAACATCTAGAAATTTAAAAAGAAATATGAATTTCTGGTCTTGTGAAGTAACTTAATAAATTGAGTTGGAAACGTTCATTTTAGAAAATTACAATTCATTGCTTGATGCTTTTAGAATGCATTTTTCTATCTCATTAACATAAGCAGGAAAAATTGAAATTTTCATTGTCGAAATAAAGATTGAATATTTTAATTCTGTTAATTTTTTATTTTTAATTTATTTTAAAATACATATTGCAATGTAATTTTCTCCATTTAATTAAAATTCTTTACTTGACCATACAGTGGGGATTTGATAACAGTATTTTACGAAAATTTACGTAAAATACTGTTATCAAATCACCACTGTATATTTTTTTATATTTAATGCAATTACCTAATCTTTTTAATTTTTTTATTAGAACAATTCCATGTCAAAAAATTTGTATTAATTCTCATATCATTTAATAGTAATAATTTTTCAAATGATAAATTTACATTAATCTTATTTCCAATTTGTGTAAGACTAGTTTTCATATTGATTTGTTAGAAATAAAACTAAAACTTAATAATTTATTAAAAAGTTGTGATTTATTATGTCAATTTCTATTGAGCGTATACCAATAATTAGTTTTAATAGTTCATGATTATTATTTTCATATTGAAGCAATTAAATCGTTTAAATTGTCAAAATTTTGTATGTCTTTTTTCAAGTGCAGAAGTTCATGAACCTCGGAAGGAATTGATTTAGAGCCATAAAATTAGGCCAAATCTTTGACAAAATCTCGAGCCAAAATATGAATTTTGATAAAGTATGATCAAAAGGCATTATTCCTCTAAATGGGCAAGAGAAGAAGAACAAGTTTCAACTACTCCAAAATGCCAAAGAGTGCAAATGCTGAGACAATGCATATTAAATCCCAGCTTAACAAGTGAAGACACGGTGTTGGAGCTATTATAAAATGTTCGAATAATTGGTGTCGATAAAGAATTTTTTAGCGGTAAAAAACATTATCATCTACTTTGTTTTCCGAAGCTATATAAGAGAGCAGCAAGAAATCTCTCCAAAATTACTTAGGAGCAAATGGGTATTAGCCACCACCTTGCCAGACAAGCATTTCATTCAATGCATTATTTCGAAATCAGAGATTTCAACCATTGGGAAAATCTTATATAATATATTGAGAAAAAAAAGTAATTTACCAAAATCCTGACATTATATGGGTTTCACAAGGTAACCGAATATTGGAAACAATTGAACGAATGAAGGCTCCGAACAAATTTTTGAGTGAAGATATGGCACATTTTAGAAGAATTTACCCAGAAGCAAATAGTTGGCATGGAGATGTCATCAAACCAAAACTTACAAAAACGTATACGGACCAGTTAGAACAAGTGGAAGCACAGCGTTACGACGAGGATTATGAGAAATTAGCTCCATTTAAATCTTTCTTGGAGCTTTTAAGAAATATACGTGTTAGAGTAGATGGACACGAGACAAACAGTGGTTGGTGTCTCGCACTTTGTGGCAAAGCCGCTACTTATAAAACAACAGCCAATTTAATTTTGGCTCAGTCATATGATCTGTAACATGTATGGACCGGCCATCAGGATATAGAAAAGGATGTCCTCAAATATGACGATGCAGCAAGGGCTCAAATCGAACAACTTGTAATTGAAGAAATGGCATGGACGAGTTTGCCTCATAAAAAAACTCTGGACGACACACTTTGCTCAATGAAAGAACAATTATCGGGAGCCGGCTTAAATATAAGACTTGCTAAAAACAAGTCTTCGCTGGAAGAACTTAAAATGAAGATAAAAAGGTTCTTCATGTCTTACAATCCGGAAATGTCATAGACTTTGAAACTTTGGATAGAAAAATCAATTCCAAAATGGAGTTCAAAAGACGTTTTTATGTTTTAAATTTTGATTCTTTAGAATATGCAAACGTTTTTGGAAAACCAAAAGCAAAATGGTCGGATGAATTAATTCCGTTGGCGGCTAAATGTGTGGCCACTAGTGAAGCGTGGCGAAACTCCATTTGGTTAATATTCTATCGCAATCCTGTCTTCGGGTCTATCAGTTATAGATGATGTTAAATGTTGCTACCCACTTGGCTGTTCAGTGGGTACTCATAGTTTGTGCTACTTCAGCATTAAAATTCGATAATTCAGTATAATATCGGTCTGCTTTAAGTGGTTGTATTGTTCTAGCTGCTCCTCCAATTGTAAATGTACCACCTTGATAATCAACTCCTAACCATTCTCCTCTAGTCACAATGTGTAATTCTGTGTGTATATTTGGTGTAGCTTTGGCTCTAGGGTCTGTGGTCATTTTCATATTGAAACAATTAAATCGTTTAAATTGTCAAAATTTTGTATGTCTCTTTTCAAGTGCAGAAGTTCATGAACCTCGGAAGGAATTGATTTAGAGCCATAAAAATAGGCCAAATCTTTTACAAAATCTCGAGCTAAAATATGAATTTTGATAAAGTATGATCAAAAGGCATTATTCCTCTAAATGCATGTTTCGATTTTGCGGGCCGAATTCGTGGACAGATTTTTAGCCGCCGACTTCATCTAAAACTGATTACATTTAATCAATCTGAATAGGACGAAAATACTTAAGATCATTTAATACAATTAAACCGTTTATCCCTCTTACTTAACAGTCTCTTTTTAAGCTTTTAATTAATCATTATTGTACTCACCTTGACTTCGCAGGGGTCCTTCCAGGTTTAAAGTTTTGTTTGGATACTCACGAAGATAACCATTTTTCACAGTCCAAATAGACCTAACTTGTCGATAATATTAACTTCATCCTTATTTACCATTACATTGAATCATATTGAGATTTAAAGCACGTGTCGGTTTGTCAAAAAATGATTTTCTTTATTTATGTCCATTATTTCGCATCTTTCCAAGCTAATTTGATCTTTTAATATTGGTTAAAATAAAATCAAAAATAAAAAGTTTTTTCCGCCCGATCTAAATGCCAGTTAAAATCATATGAGAATTTTTACATGTATTATTTTTACATATAATTATATGTAATGTATCATGTCTACAAACGTTTTTGGAAAACCAAAAGCAAAATGCTCGGATAAATTAATTAAGTGTCATGTCTAAGTTAATTTTGTGGAAATAAATGGTAAAATTCCATCTGTGTTTAAATGTAAAAGTTAAAAAATCATTTTTTTGGTCGATCGTCACATTTGATTTGTTGTCAGAAATTCTTTATCTAATAAAGGGTTGTTTGATTTAAAGTAATTATTTAAACTGATTTAAAAGGCTTAATTTATATAAATTTGAAGTAAAGCTTATACATTCAAGGAATCTCTTATTCGAATTGGTTGCTGAAATTTTTATAATACGTCCAACCAGTATCGGTTAAAATCGTAAATAATCAGAAAAAAATATTTTTTACGCAAATTTTCGATGACCAATTTTATTATTTAAAAAAATGTTTCCTTATCACTTATGGTTGTTAAATTTTTAGCAACAAAGACTCAAAAGGAGGAATTCCGATACGAATGTGAAAAAGTTGGTGGTGAAGTTAGTTTGAGCTCAAATTATCCAAATGTTAGGGTATCAAAAGCCCAGCTTTTCAAACTAAATACTGCATTTAGTGTCTCTACGAATAAAGCCATTTTTAAACAAATTGTTTCATCGCTGATACCAGACATGACTATATGGGCAAAAAGCAAAGGTGAAAAATATTCTGACGCAATGAAAGCAGCAAGAGGTTTTAATTTGAATACCAATTTTTTTAATAATTTTTTGATATTAAAATTTTAATTTTTAAGAATTTATGATAACCAAAGGAATAACACTGCCTGAAACTGATCTTAAAACAGCGTTGCGTGACTTATGTACAAGAGAAAAAGGAAAAATGAACTTGAATGAAAAAATATCCTAAATGAAAAACTTATTAGATTGTGCAATTTAAAATTAAATTTTTTTCTTAATTTAAAAAAATAATTTTTTGTTAGAAATATTAGTATTTAGTTAAGGTCTTTAAGAAATTAAAACCTTTTTTTTTTGTTAAATTTAAATATTAAATTTTTGTCTAATATTTTTTTTTTCTAAAATATTTTATATTGTAAATTCCATTACTAATAAATTTTATTCATAAAAATCAAAATATTTTATTTTATATTGTTTAATTTAAAAAAATATAATTTCTTTATACTATCGATTAATTAGCGATTTTAAAAATTGTTAAAATAATAATAATTAAAACCGAATTATATGCGATAATTAATATCGAAACCTTATCGTGAGATTTAACCAATTTTTAGGTGTTAAAATCAACAAGGCAAAATGGCTAACTTATTGAAAAATTCTTGCAAAAAGGATTACTTGGGCCTGAATCCCTCAAAAATTACAATCAGTGTAATTTCAGTGATCATTTTTGCGAAAATGAACTAATCTTGGCTTTAAAAAGACTGAAGAGTGAAGCGGATTCAAAACCTAACATGATCTAAAGCAAAAAAAATTCCTTAGAAATTTCTTTAAAAAATCTTAGAACTTTTTTCCCTATCACTCAGACTTGGAATTGTTCAGAGATCATGGAAAACTGCAAACATTAAAATGATTCAAAAAAATTCCTTTACTCCACACGATTCTTAAAATTATACACCAATTAGTAAAACAAGCTGTAAAGGAAAGTTACTTGAGCGTATAATCACCCTTCAGAAAATTTTTTTAAACAAAATACTCTGCTTATCTAGGAACAATACTAAAAATGTAAATGTAAATGACTCCTTGAGCGATGGTGTTCCTCAAGGCTCAGTTATTAGTCCTGTTTAATTAATTATATGTATTTTAATGGCATTCTTAAAAGAAATAAAACAAAAATTGAATACCCTCTGCTTTTTTTAATTACAAAAAAAAGGGGAATCTTGAAAATAAGATGAATAAAACACTAACAAATTAGAACAATGGCTGATTAAGTGGAAAATGAAGCAATCGGTTAAAAAATCGTGTAGTCTTCTCTAATTACGAAAAAGAAAGTGATTTTCTTAACCTAAAAATTTTAGCCAAAAAGATATTAACTTAAGGAATTAAATTGTATTCTAAATTAATTTTTAATGCACTTGTAGACGAAATTAAACAACGCTGCAATACAAGTCTAAATCTTATAAAGATACTGTCGTCAAACAAAAAAAGGTTCGTAATAAAACAACGTTAAAACTTTTACAAATTTTTAGTCGAAGCAGTTCTAGACTATTATTTTTCCTGCTTAAATTAATTTTCTGAAAAAAATATCAAAAAACTACAAGCAATTCAGAATAAAACAGTCAGATCTATCCTCAGATTTAAATATGATATTCCCTCCAAAGTCATTCATCTAGAGGCTTTTAATAAACTTACTAAACATAATATTAAAAAAAATAAAGTACCCAGAATAAACTCTCCATCTTTGTTGAACTGCTAATTCTTACTCCTTGTTCGCCTGAGTCTGTTTAAGACGGTTTGAGTTGGTTTTAGTCGATTGAGCAAAAAGAAAAAAAGCAAAAAACAAAATGAATAATAATTATCTAAATTATATAAATTAACTCTTTTTGCACCTGTTGTTTCCGTGAGGACTTGAGTCAAATTCCAAATTAAATTTGTCTTCAAAACAAGAACTGTTTACAAGGTTGGATAAATAATGAAACAAAACTGACTAGTTTGGGACGTTTTATTTTTTCCGATTAGAATCTAAAGTTTTGTGAATTATCTTTATAAAAAGAACCATTTTTTCCAAAATAACAAAATTTAGACGATCATTTAATATTTCAAAACTTAATTGCTCTATTGATGTTGACAATTTTTAAGAAATAAATAACTAGACATAACATGACTAGTTATGGTTCATTATCAAATTAACATCAAAATGATTAACCTCTAATTTATTCAACAAAAACAATCAATAATTTAAAAAATTCAGGTTAAATTAATTCAAAAATTCAAATTTATAACTTTTATATCCATTCATTAAAAATTAAATAATCTTGTTTTTCTATATAAATAAATTATAAATTTTAAACATTAAATTTTTTTGTCTTTAAAAGAAATTTTTCATTAAAATCAATTAGAATATTTAAACTTGTTGAAGTTCAATAAAAAGGGGAATTTTAATATTTAATATTTAATATTTTTAATAATTTTTAATATTTTAATATTTTAATATTTTAATTTTTAATTGTAATTGCTTTAGAAAAAATTTATTACTATCTATAATTCAAAAAATATTTCAATTTATTTTTTGATCTTTTGATCTTGATCTCAAACTTCAATTCAGAGTTGTTAAAAGTCACAAGTCTCAAGTCAAGTCCAAGTCCGGGCTTTAAAATTTTGAAAACTGAAGAAGAATTGTGAAGACTTTTATGCTAAAATTCAGATATATGGCAAATATATTTTCATTAGACAACCCAGGAGTATATAATTTTTTGAATTAATTTTCTTTTAGGACGGTTTTTTGATCGAAGTCTTACAAGAGAATGATTTGAATACTCTTTTTTCGTTTTGTTTAAATGTTTTAGAGGCATTGTGAAATTCGATACAAAACTTCCAATACAAAAATAAAAAAATTTTATAACTTTTGTTCTAAGTGTCAAAAACTTGTTCTGTAAATGATACAAAGTGAAACAAATGTAACAACATTTGTTTCACTTTGTATTGGAAGTTTTGTATCGAATTTCACAATGCCTGTTTTAGAGTAATCTTAATTTTTAATGTAGTCTCAATTTTAGGAGTAATTTTAAATTCCCAATTTGAATGCTTATGCAATTAATAATTAGTAAGCTTTTCAATTTTGATGCAAAACAATTAAAACTATTAAATAAATTATGAACAAAAAAAATTCGTTTTTAGAATTTTTAAATTTATTGAACTTTTGATTTTTTTTTGATTTTTTAAAAAAATCTTTTAAAACAGAACCAAAAATAATAACCTTTCGAAATCACTCGATCAATATTTGCAAAATAGATCTTAACTTTTATAATATTGTATACTTAAAAAAATGCGAATGAATCTTTCAAATAAAAAAAACTACGATTTTTACGCTAATCTATTAATCAAATTGATTAAATAAATTTTTTTTCAATTAAATCCTTTTTCGAAATTCTTATTTTGTGCTGTAATTTCACTTAAAGACCGACTCAGAAATTTTGAAAGAGGAAAAATTTAAGGAAAAAAATAAATTAGAAAAAATGATTAAATAAACTGCAAATCAGTCATTTTATGGTACTAATGAAGATAATCCATGTGACTAATTTTGATGCATGGAGCAATAAAAAGTTTTGATTCCAATTTTAAGTAAATTTTTATTCAAATTTTAGGCACAATAATATCGGCCATCCTTAGAATTTAGTGTGACCGTAATTTGGTTCTCAATTTTCTCAAAGTAAAAATAATTGGTAAATTTTGATAAAATGAATGATAAAAAAATGCCTGATAAAACATCGATAATGTAGTGATGCATTGAATAAACAGCTGAGAAGGCGATGAGGCACACATGAAGCACACAAAAGCGTCTTCCAATCCAAAAATTTTTACCGAATAGTATAATTGAAGGCCAAGCAGTATGCAAGGATGGAAAAGCACCACATACCAATTTTGAAAATGAATAAATTGTCTTGAAAATTTTGATGCCGAGAAAATTGTCCACTCGATGAAAGTTGGCTTCGGGAATTTTATTTTCCATTAATACCATCCATGGTGGTGGTGTCGGGACCATGTACTGAATAATCACTCCGATCATGTTAACTAAACCATACGCCAATGTAATGCGCAGGATATCTTCAATGTTTGCTTTAGATCGAATTAGAAAGATGGCATAGATTAATGGCAGAGGAAAGTGGAATAGATAGGGAATCGATGATATGATGTCAAGCACTGTATTTTGTACTTTGGATAAAATAAAATAAATATTGTTCTGGAACAGCCATAAGTCAACATCGACTATTAAATTGGGTGAACATTTTGCATGCAGTAGTTTTTGAACGAGTGGATTGACAAAAAAAAGTATCAGGTAAACAAGTAGAGGAATAAATACCCAGTAATTTAAGAGAAGAATTTTTTTAATCATTTTGTAAATAGGACTTAAATTTAAGAACTAATATGTTTTATAAAGAAATTTATATAAAGATTTAAAATTTTTTTCTTTAATTACCAATATTGAATTACGTAAGTTCTTTTTTGAATGCTATTTTTACTTTTTATTCTAAAAAATTCTGAATGGTATAAATCAATAAATCACCATGTCAATTTCGCTTTATATATTTTTTATTTATTTATTTTTCTTATTAGAAAAAAAGTTTGTTTCCAGGAAATATTGTGAATTTATTGATTTAAATAATTTTTTTTGAAGTATCTTTATCAAAATAAAATAAGCATTTTAAATTAGTTTTTAAAAAAAAATTTGTTTCTAATAGATTAAATATATAATGAAATATTGGCTTTGATTTTGATGATTATAAGAAACATTTTCTTTCATTAGCAATCATTGAATAGTAAAATTTAAATTGACTCTCGATTTTGAGATAAATGTTAAATTAAATACAAGAATAAAAATTTTAAAAAAATTGAAAAAAAATAAAAGATTAAATACGTTCATAGAATTAAGCTTACATTCATATTTTTTTTAAGAAACAAATATAAACAAAATTAAATAAAAATCAGAGTTGTTTAAAAGTCATTAAGTCAAAGTCGTTTAATTTTTTTTTTTTTTTTAAAGTTATTTAAAAGATACAAAATGACGGCCTTAATAACTACATGAAATAGCAAAAATTCATGTGGCGGCGAGTAAAACAACTTATTAACCAAAATAAAAATTCAAAATTTTTCAAAGTTTAAAGTCGTTTAAACTAATTAAAGTTCTGTTTAAATCAAAGTACAAATAGTAAGAACTTAAAATTTTTTTTCTGATTGTGCAAAAATTGTTCTGTAAAGAGTACAATATAGTCCAAATTTGTAAAAGCAAATTCCAAGCTCTGCAAAAGCTCTGCAAAAGTTCTGCAATTTATTGAATATTTTAATCAAAAATTTTTTTAATGATGCGAATTTTACAGATAAATTGCAGAGCTTGGGGTTCCTTTGCACAAATTTGTACAATATTATTCATTTTACAGAACAATTTATTCACATTTTGAAAAAAATATATTAAGTTCTTACTTTTTGTACTTTAATTTTTAAACTAAAATTTCAAATTGCACAACTTAGCCTGAATTTTTTAAATTATTGGTTGTTTTTTCTAAATAAATTAGAGTTCAAACATTTTGATAATAATTTTATAATGAACTATTATTAGACATAACAAGTTTAGTAATGTTTATTATTTTTCCTTTAATTTTTCTAAAAAAGAGATAGTGATTAAATGATATAATAAGATCAAAAATTTTAACATATAATTATAAATCTATAACTTATTTTAGAATTTAGTATTTACTTAAAAATTTTACTTTTTTTTTTATTATTTATGCAAAAATATTTAAAAAAAAAAGAAAAATTTTAACAAATAAACCAAAAAGTAAATACGCATACCAAATATACCATAACCATTTATTTGGTTTAATTTTTTGTGTTTGAATAACAAAATATCAAATATTGAAATAAGATTGAAAAAGTGCGATGCTTCAAATATTTTTTTCAGTTTCAAATAGAAAAATATTTGTAAGTTAATATTGCAAGCATTTTCATAATTGAAATTAAACTCTTAAGTGAAATAGAATGTGTTTAATGTTTATTTGAAAATTAGAAAAAAATATTGAAAATTCTTTTTTTAACTTTTAAATAATTTATTTATTTATTTGCTAATCTGTATCGAGCTAAAGTTCCTTCAGAATAAAAATATATGACAAAAAAAAATTAAAAATAAAGTTAAATAAGATAAAATAAAATGAAAAAAAAATACAAAAAAAATTCATTTAGATTAGAATTAATATTTAATCGTTGAAAAACTTAATCTAGTCAACCATAGTTCACATTATGTTAGTAATTCGTGTTCTCGGGTTTTGTAAACAAATAGTTCACGTAAAGGTGAACCAAAAAAATATTAGGTGAAAAACTTAAAGACTGTGTGAACAAATTTAAAGAATAGCTATTTAAAAGAATACCTAATTCTCGAAACTGATATAAAAATAAACAATTGTAATTTGAAGGAGCTTTAGTAAAAGTATCATACCCTTGGTATAACTTCTTTATATAAATATTTCTTCAGGCATTCTATTCCATTTTTAACCACACGATTGTTAAAAAATGATAAGGATGCATACAATTTTTGACATCTTCTCTTACCATGTATTTTTTATGTTTTCTCAAATTATATACTTGAATGGGAGAAAAGTTCATACAATTAATAAGTTTTACTCTTTCATAGCTATTTCACCTCTAACGCGAGGGTCAACCGCGTTAAAAAACATCCATGCCAACACAAACTCATCTTTTTTTTCGATTTTGTTGGCTAATTTCTGAAATTTCAGAACATATTCCTCATAATCGACGTCCAATTTGATTGACTTTAATTCGGATCTTAAAATTCTTTGGATATAGTCTGGCTTATAAGTGGCCAACAGGTGAGATTTTAACTCAACCCATCTCAGGTTTTCTTTCTTTTTCTTAAGATTCCTGACCAATTGCAAAGCATTTCCTCTAAAGAATTTGTTAACTGCAGTAACTTATCTATTTTTCTCAATTCCCTGGTCTTCCGCATCTGTTTCGACAAGGTAGATCCATTCTTCGATTTTATCTTTGTCGTTTCCGTATAGTTTTTGAATATCATCCATCTTAAATTGTGGACGTCTATTGGAGTCCATTTTTTTCCGCTGGTGACATATCTTGTTCAATAAATTGCTGTTGATGATGAGTACCTTTCGTCGTTGTTGATAAGCTTGATTGGGTTGTCGACTTATTGTGCTGGTTTGTATCTGGCTGTTCCTTTTTCTTTGCTACAAGTACAGCTCTTTGTGTCAGAAGACTAATTAAAAGTTTCTTAGGAGCCTTAGTAGCAATTGTTTTCTCAAACCAATCAGCTTGTTCTATTTATGAATCATTTACTAATGTGCCATTTTCCTCAAGGTAATGAAAATCGGTTTCCAAGTGGTTTTGAGCCTTTATCAAGGCCTGAACGGGCAAACTTTCGCAATATTCCATGGATGAAAAGAAACTCATTGTTAACATTATTACTTATAGCTGCGACCAAGATGTAAGGCGGGTTAATGAATGATAAAACAAGTTTACTTTTGAATAGTTTATTAAATAATTGTTAAGCTCTAACAATTTATAAAGTTAGTGTAATAACTAAAATATATCTCTCCTAAGCACTGTGAATGGAATCATTATTTATACCAATGAGTTCGTGTCAAGAACACCGGCTTATAATTAAGACCAGATGTGAGCTATTATATGAATGGTTTATATCAGCATCTAAAAGCGTCTATCTTCTGAGATACGTGACAAGTATATTAATTCTTACTTATCATTGCGCATCAGTTGAGAAAGTCTTTATTTCAAATCAAAAAAATGGACTATAACTCCTCCATTAGTCTCTAAATTTAACTTTTTCAATTTAATAATGAGCATGAAAAATCATTTAAATTAGAATTTAAGTATTTAAATAAATTAAAAAACATTAAAAATTTCCAGTGTAAAATTATTTGAAACATTTTTTAAATCAAGTTAAAACACAACATTAAAGCCGTAACAGTAAAGAACTTCACATAAATGCCTAAAAAAGTTTAAAACGTAAACTTACCAAAAATTACGTAATAAACTTTTTTAGGCATTTATGTGAAATCCACGTGACGAATCAGGACTGTATATAAAGAATACAAGGGGCAGAGACCCAGGAGGAAGCGACTGTGGTAGAGGGGGTGTTACATTAGTCCCCCCTACCAATCAAGTTTCCTCCTGGAGTCTTTTTCAAAAAAAAAAAAAAACAAAAAAATAAAATCAAATTTTTCTTCATCTTAACGTTCGTCAGCAACATTCATGTACTTTGGGTCTTCTATTTCTGTATCCGGGGCAGTTTGTTCAGGTTGTCGGAGCTCGATCGCCGAGCGGTGCATAGTTCGACCACGTCCAAGGTTCAAGCATATAAATATGTTACCAGTGTCGAGCTGAATCACTACTCGCTGGTACACATTTTTGACTGGTGCAGGAGCTCGATCGACGGGTGCTGGAGCTGGATCGACTGATTTTGGAGTTGGATCGACTGGTGCAGGAGCTCGTACGGGGGTTGCAGAGGTCGGAATAGCATCCAGAGTGGCTAAAAAAGGGTGTAACAAATGGCCAGCTACTTGGACATTACTTGGCATTGTTACGCCACTGATTGGAGCACTTACTACTATCCGGCCTTCTTCATAATCCCGATATGTTTTCTTGTTTATTGCTCGGTGGTTAGATTGATAAGCCGACCGTTGTAAACTGGGAATACCATGCTTATAAACACCGAGCCTTCTCCTGGGTGCTTCCTTGCCAGGACAAAACGCCGATGCCCTATCCCGCCACGTTCCAGTCCACCATTGGTTTGGATGAAGAGAAACAATTCTTGTTTTTCTTACTGATTGTCCTTCAGTTAGTCCACTCGTATTTCCATTGGTACCTGGAAACACTTAAATTCCATTTTTTTTTAAATCTCTAAACACTTTTAATGAAAACCACGTGCAAGAAAATAAAACCTTCAACTTTTTTCTAAAACAATCCCACCGCTATCACCAATTTAATAGCGTGGCGCTACTAAATAAAAGAATTTTAATTGCTTCACAAAACTTTTTTAAAAAACTAAAACTAAACTTAAAATACACATATATATAAAGAATACAAAGGAGCAGAGACCCAGGAGGAAGGGGCTGGGGTAGAGGTTTTAAAGTAGTAAAATAACGAATTTTGGGCTCACTGTGTTGGCTCGATTATTGTTAAAATAATAAAAGCTCAAAAAACTTCCTTTTTTGGATTTTTTAAAATTAAATACTTTTTTCCTTTAATTTTTTGTACCTAATTTTACGTTAATTAAAGTAGCTTTTCGATATAAAAATTGAAAATATAAAAGAATTTTATTGGAAATGATGGTTCTAAAAGTTTAAAAAATCATTATTTTTTACAAATATCTCAAAATCAGTTAAGTGCAGATATACATAAAATTAAAAAAACATAGTTCGACCAACCAACATCTCTATCAAGTAATGATTTTTCTTAGTGGTCAAAAAAATCGGTCCATTTCATGTACGGTTTTTTATGGTCATATGGCCTGTCACCTTAACCGTCTCATTCTTAGATAGCCAAAAATAAGAAGAAGCTGAGCATAATCACGCTAATAAACTTGTTCAAGAGTTCAGAGAGATTCTTACCATTTGGATAATACACCGATGCAAATGACAATTTCAAGAGATTGCCCCGAGGTAAAAATGAATGTAGATGCAATCACATTATCAGGTTGGTTCCAAAAATAATGAAGAAGACGAAGACATCATTTTCCATAGAGAGGAAGAAAGACAGCATAACGACTCTCTGCACGATTATGTAATGACAAATGAAATGACTGAGTGTCAAGTAAGGCATACAGGTGTGATTAGGTTACTAAATTTCTCGGAAGTTTGCCAAAATCACTGACCACTGAAAGATGGAAAGTGGAAATGGAAAATAGATACCTTAGGCTACGCCAAATCCCAAAACCACCAGATTAGTTAGTTAGTTTTCGTTTAAAATAAAGATTTAGAAATAGAAACTCTCTTTTAATTCTATTTAATAATGCCACGCTATTAAAGAAGTGAAAACCATTATTTTTTAAAAGTTTTTTTGGACATAAATGTAGACTCATTAAGAAATAATTTTAAAATATATTTTTTGTAAAGCTAAGTCATCTATTAATTAAAGTTAAAAGCTTTAAATGAATTAGACTTTCCTTTCGGTAGATATGAGAAAAAGTAAAAAGATACTTAATTTTTTCAAGCAATTTAAAAAAAGTAAAATTTTAATAATTTTTTCAAATTAAAAAATAAATTATAAAAATTCTTTGTCAATATATAAAAATAAATGCAATTTAACTATTTAACAATTGTGAATAATATCTGTACTATAAGTAAATATCTCATTGCTGTCTTAATTGATCGAAGAAAAAGAAAAGCTAATATACGAAAAAAATGGATATTCCAAATCTTGAATAGGAATAAAGACAATCATCTAATGTTCGAAATTCTAAATATTGTAAGTTTTAAACTTTATTTTAAATTTCTCTTAATTTCAAATTTGAGTCGAAATGTTGACAACCTATTCTTTTTACAAATTTGTTCAGAATGGTTATAAGTTTCTTCTAGATGGCTCATGCGACAGATTTTATTGACAAAAATTTTATTGACAAAAATAAAAAATAATTGACAAAACATTTATTTAAATGACGTTCATTTTTTCAAATTGATTTCTGTATAGCTGACGAATTATCTTGTTTTAATTGACAAAATATCATTTTGTCTAATCTAAAAAAAAAAATTTTGGAAAAAAATGGATATTCAATCAATCGTCTAAGTCAGCTGATGCCCGAAATCCAAAAAGAAACCATGACCAAGACACTGAAAATGATAGAAGTTGTAGTCATTCAGATATCCGATATCAGATAAACCATCTAGACGGCGTAGAAAATTTTATTGATTTAATTTAAGAATCAAATGATGTGATATCTGGGTAGAATGAAGTAATTTTGCAAGAAATCTTTCTAAACTCTCTAAAAACAAGGCTGATGACATGACAGCATAATTTGTTAACTGTTGCACTGCAGGCAAAAGTGTTTGTCCAGTTCTCCTCAAAAAAGTGCCAGATCTGTCTTTAATAAAATTTTCGATTTATTTTTCAGACGACGACAACCGCCGCCAAAAACCAAAAACTGAAATATGATCTGATACAATGGAAGTTTTACGCTAATTCCGTAAAAACTTTCCAATAATTAGGTATTTAAGTCTCAATGAAGACAATTGGGCAAAATAAAATTTTTGTTTAATTTTCAATTTGCTTTTTTGTTCAAAAATTGTCAAGCATTTTTTTAGAATAATGTAAAATAAATATTTGTCGCATTTAAACTTTTTGCATGACTTGGAAAAAAAAATTTTATAATATGCCATTAGAATATTTTTTGAAAGAGCTCAGTTTTTAGCAAAAACGATCAATAACAAAATTATTAATTAATTTGTTTTTATTACAATTAAACTATTTTTATTTATTAGAGTGTATTTACTGAAGGTTTTTTATTTAATTTTTTTATAACTTTCTTTTAATAAAATAGGATCATTGTCCAGTTTAAATATTTTAAAACCAAAGTTTAGGAGTCTAGATAAAAATCTGTGTTGGAACCCAAATAATCCATATTTCTCAAGAAAGTCATTTATATCGTTGTGTTCAAAATATGAAAAGTCAAATTTAAACATTTTAAAAAAGGCAGAATAAAATAGATTAAATAGTTTCTGAATTGTTGATTTTGGAAAATATATTACTAGCGTTAGCCCATAGTCAAAAAATTGGAAAATAACTGTCTTAGTTGAGAGATAGAGTAAATTTTTATTTGAAAAAATTTTTCTATTTTTTTGGGTACAAATTGTTTACATGTGTTTAGCAAAATTTAAACCACTATCTAAAGTAACTCCCAATAATTTAAACTCATCAACTACTTGAACTATTTGATCTAAAACGACAATTCTTTAATAAGTTTGTTTAAGTTTGTTAGAGGGTTGTATGATCAGCAAATAACTTACACTTTTTAATTTATCGGTAGATCATTTATAAAAATCAGAAAAAATAAGGAACCTGAAACAGATCCCTGAGGGACGCCAAGGCCAATTAAGGATGGTTTAGAGGATACTTCTTTCATTACAACAACTTGATTTCTGTCAGAAAAGTAAGTTGATATTAGATTTAAAGATGAGTTATCAAAAACATAATAAAAAGTTTTAGAAGGAGAACATTTGAGTCTACAAGGTCAATAGCTTTGAGTAAAGGGTAAAGTCAAATAAAAATCTGGAAAACTCATACGGAAAAAATTTTTTTTTGCTCAACCGAGAAAATCATAAAAACGACTTTTATTTCTGGGAAAGTCATACAGAAAATTCTTAAATCTGGTAAAGTAATATAATACTCGGGTAAAGTCAAACAAAAAAATTTTGTTTTTTTTAATACAAAATTTATTAATTATTAATTATTGTGCGGATAAAAAAGTGACACAGAAATAAACGAATACAAAAAAAACTTAAATCTTTTTTTAAAGCTTAGCTTAGTTATATTGAAAAAATTTTAGAATATGAGAATAAACTGAATAAAATAGCTATTTAAAAGAAAGCCTTATTCTGGAAACTGATATAAAAATAAACAATTGAAGTTAATGATTTTTTTGTTTTTTTTTTTAATTTGAAGGAGTTTTAGAAATAGCATTTGCTCTGATCTAGTTGACCTGGTATTACCGTTTCAACAATCAAAAATACCCAAATGCCCTCTCTACTTAAATCTGGGAACAAGAATTGTTCCAAAAATATGAACCATTGTTCACCTTACCGACCCGAAACACTTTGTTTTTTTCTTTAAAAATTTTGACTTTAGTGGTAATTGAAGTTCGTTAGATGCATATTAACAAATACTCTATTTATAAGAAATGGAAAACAGAGCATAAATAGTTTTTTAAAAATACAAATATTATCTTAAATGTCATCATAGCACAAACCCAAAGTCAAAATTTAAAAAAAAATTAGTTTTTCATGCTTGCAATATTAACTTAAATTATTTTTTTATTTGAAACTGAAAAAAATATTTGAAACATCGCACTTTTTCAATGTTATTTTGTTTGACTTTAACCGAGTATCATATGACTTTACCAGATTTAAGAATTTTTTGAATGACTTTCCCAGAAATAAAAGTCGTTTTTGGCAAAATGTTATTTATTGTACATTTTTATATTTTTACATTTTTACATTTTTGAGAGAAAAAAAAAAATCTCAAAATCAAAAAATCTAAAAAAATTTTCATTCAAGAAAAGTAATAATAAATTCGCAATTACTTAAAAAGGAGTTTTAGAAAAATTTAAATGTAAAAACCAAGGATAATTTTTTGAAAATCTCTTTTAATTAATTGCGAATTTATTATTACTTTTCTGGAATGAAAATTTTTTTAGATTTTTTGATTTTGAGATTTTTTTTTCTTCTCTCAAAAATGTAAAAATATAAAAATGTACAATAAATAACATTTTGCCTCGTTTTTATGATTTTCTCGGTTGGGCAAAAAAAAATTTTTTTCGTATGAGTTTTCCAGATTTTTATTTGACTTTAAACCTCACACATTAGCTTTCCGGCAGTCTATAAAAAGTACAAGACTTATAAGCTTTTTATCTCTGTTCAAATTAAAAGTGATGAAATCGAATATGCATATTCGAATCAATATTCGAATAAGAAGCATTTCGAATGAAAATTAGGTTTGAATTTAATTTTTGAATATAATTTATTTAAATTAAAAATTAAATCTCTAAATTATTCGAATTAAAATTTGAAAATATATAAAATTTTTGGATCAAATATTGAATATAATAAATATTCAATTTAATATCAAAAAAATAATTGATTTAAAGAATTAAATTAAAAAAGAATTCATTAAATAAATTAAATTTCAATTCGATTTGGATACTAAAAGTGTGCTCGATTTTCACCACTCAACAAAACATTTCTTACATTTTCTGGATTACAATAGTCCCATCCATCTTACCAGGTACCAAAAAATAGCTGTTCTGATTTAACCAACGCTACAAGGGTACATATAACTAAATTTTCAAACATTCTTTTCAGATTTTAATACTTTTAATTTATTAGTTGAATTTATCTAAACTTCAAGTTGCTTTTTAAATCAAAGTTAAGTTCGAATTTTAATTTGAAAAAAGGAAGTCTTCGAATTTAATTTCAAAAATAAAAATAAATCAAATATAAATTCAAATTTATCTTTTATTCAAGATTTTATTCGATTTTACTTCTTTTTCAGTAGTCTTTTAAAATTTTTTATTTATTCAAGTGTTCAAAAACCTAATTCGATTTCATCAGTACAAATTAAGATCAGAAATAGTTTCATGGAATGAAGACAGTATAAAACCATGTTGGCCATGGAAGAATATTTTATTTGAGTCAAAGGAATAACTTATTTGACTGCAAATAAGTTTTTCAAAGATTTTGGCTACAGGGGATAACTTAGAAATTCCTTTTTAATTATTAATATTATATTTTAGGCATTTACTTTTGTACAAAGAAGTTAATATTGCAAATTTACATTAATTTGGAATCCTGCTAGTATTTTGCTAGTATACGAAATTTGATGGAGATTTTTTGAAAACTTTCGAATGGACACATTGATTACAATAAATGTTTTATATTGTTTTTTATATTATTTTGATCTTTATTGATTTTAAGCTTTTGTTGCGTTTTGCAAGCTTTTCTGATAACTTAATTAAAAAAATCGGTTTTATCAATAAATAAAATAATATAATACTCATAATTAAAGATAATTTTTAGCTGCTTTAATTGTTTAAAATATCATTTAGAGAAATTAATTGCAAACAAAGTGGATCTTTGAAAAGTTTAAAATAGCTTAAAAACAGAAAGATCGAAAAAATAATGTAAAATAAATATTTGTCGCATTCAAACTTTTTGCATGACTTGGAAAAAAAAAATTTATAATATGCCATTAAAATATTTTTTGAAAGAGCTTAGTTTTTAAGTATCTTTTAATTTCTTTGAATTAAAAAAATTACTTAATTTAATTTTTTTAAATAAAATTGATTTAAAAAAAAATATAAGGAAATAAATTTATTTGTTTATGATGGTATTTGAAAAAATAGCAACTAATAAACAGACCGAGTTAAAAAATTCATATACAGATTTGTTATTAAAATTGAACTTTTATTGCATAAAGTAACAATCATAACATTAAAAATAAAAATGACATAATTCAATAAATAGACGTCATTCAATAATAATCCACTTTTCAGACCTTTTTGACTTTGTAAACCAAACAAACTATTGCCATAGTGAATTTTAGAACATTAATTCCTTTTGAGTATTTAAAGACGATTTTCTTTAAAAAAATTTTCAGAATATTAAACCGAATTCATGTTTTCAAATAAAAGGTAATTTGAAAAAAAATAAAATTTTAGCAGACAAATAAAATTTTATCTTTTTGTCTAGAGAAATAATCTCTTTCCATATTTCTGGATCAGGCAACGAAATTGGAAATTCGTTTTGGTCATCATTTGATTCCGATTGCAATGACCAAACCAATTACAGACCCGAAAGTTTTTTTGAAGAGTCCAAAGACGGCCTGTTTTCACCTAGGGCTCTTTTTTTGACTCATAAAAATTTACGACAAAAAGAAAGCAACCAAATTTTTTGTTCAAAAGCAAAATCTGTAATTTCTTTTAATTTATTTTAAAAAGCAGTCCTCAAACAGAGTCGAAATCTTAAGTAAAGTAAAGTCATGACTTAAAATTTTTTTAATACCCTTCCTGTCGGTCGGTCAGAAATTCATATAGTCGAAATCATCATTAATTTTTTACTTAAAAACTAGTCTAAAAACATTTCATATTTCTTCTAAGTCGACATTCTATTCTTATTTATTCTTATTGCGCCAAATTGAAGTTCATGATCAAAAGTAAATTTTAAATAAAAATTTTAAATTTTAGAGAGAAGTCGCATAGCTTAAATAAAAACAATAAATAATAATATATTTAATATCAAAATATTATTAATATCTGAATTTCATTTTTAAATTTTACTGTTTAGTTTGAATACTAAATACAAATACTTTTGTTATAAAAATTTGTTAGTTCGAAAAGAGAGAGAGGGAAAATAATAAAGCTTCTTTTCATTTTTTCAAAAATTATTACTTTTTTAATGATTCATTGGTACCTAAGTGAAGTATAATATAAATATTTTAAGTTTTTTAAGTTACTTAATTTATTTAGAATACAAATAGAAAATAGGTAAATAAAGTGAAAATTAAGTAAACGCAGGGTTGTTTAAAAGTCGCAAACCTCAAGTCGAGGAATCCAAGTCCTAACTTTTAAAAATTTAAAAATTGTAGGAAAAATTTGCCACAAAATTTGGTCCAAAAATTAGGCATCTTGAAGTTGATAATAGTGATGTTATTTGAACAATTATTATTCGGATAAATAAGATTCGAAGAATTATTTTATTTAAACCAAAAATTCGAATTTTTAAATATCTTAATTAGAAACTAAATTTTTTTTTTAAATTAAGTTGATTATTCAAATAAAATATGATCCAAATTTAAAAGACAAATTATTTTTTGATTTGAAAACAAAAATCAGTTAAAAAAGAAATCAAATGTGCAATTTGGCTAAAAATTTGACTAAATGCACAAAGAAAATTTTTGTAATTTGTAAAAGTGATTTATTATTTGTTTAAATTAAAGTTAAATTCTTGAATATAATTAAAAAAATATTAAATGAAATATTAAAAATATCAAAAATTCACTTCGAATATTAAAAAAATCAATTATTATAAACAATATTAAAATTTTCAATTAAGTTGTTATTCATTTGAATTTAATTCTAAATATTTATTGAACTCCTTTGAAAGATAATTCAAATTAATGTTTTTAACGTAAAATCAATAGAATTTACATGAAATTAGGAAGAGTTGGAAGCCAAAGAAATTTTTTTTCTTTCGAAATTTTTGGTATTTAATTTTGGTCAAATTTGAATGAAAAATAAATTTACCTTTTGTTAATATTCCAATTTTTAAATGGCAGAAACAGGTAAAATATATAAGAAAATATTTTAATTAATTTTACAATATGAATGATTAGACCATCATTCACCATCATTTTCTATTAAAATTTTATCACCAATTTTCAAAAATATGGAAACTTTTTATTAAAGTTTAAAAGTAATTAGCTTCAATAAATGGCTAATAAAATATTTTCTTTCAATGGATAATTGTATAAATAAAACCAGAGTTGTTTAAAAGTCCCAAGTTGAAGTTACGTTTATAGTGTATTGTATTCAAATTTTTAAAAAATATTTATTAGACAATTTTTTATTCGATTCGTTTTTTTCTTTTTAAATTAATTCGATTTTAAAATTCAAATATATAACTAATTTTTTTCTTATTTAAATTTTTTTTTATTTGGTTTTAGTAATTGAATATTTCATTTATTCAAACTTTGGAATCAAATAAAAATTTATTTGTTATTCCAAGTTAAATTTATTTTTGTTTGAAATCAATATTTAAATAAAATTGTCTAAAATTTGGATGAAATTTAAACAAATTTTGAAAAACGTCAATCCAAATAACATCACTAGTTGATAATCAATTCAAAATATCATTTCAATTCGAAGAGTTTATCTTTAAATATTAAAATTAATCTTTAAATTTATTTAAATAATTTTAATTTAAAGTGCTTTACATGTTATGTTAAAAAAATAATCAATAATAATTTTAAAAAAAAGTATTTTCTCAATTCATTCATAAAATTGATTTTTAAATTTAAATTTATAAGCTGATTTTTTCTAGAGCCTCTAGAGCGGTTTATTTTGAAATTTTTAATTACAAAAGTATTTGTATTTAGTATTCAAACTTAAAAGTAAAATTTAAAAATGAAATTCAGATATTAATAAAATTTTGATATTAAATAAATTATTGATATTTTGAATTGATCGTAAACTTCAAGATGCCAAAAATTAAGGTTTTTCAAAAAACTGCAATTTTGTTCGATCATCAATATTTTTGTTTCATGTTAATTCAATAAATACCATAAAATTTGATCAAGCTCAATTTTGCCAAATCTATTAAATTTAAAAGAAATTTCTTTTTGAAAATTGTGGAAGGTTTGTATAAAAATTCACAAAACCTTAAAAAGGCAATACTAAATATTACTGAATTATTATTAAGCAAAAGAGAATTTTATTTTTATAGTTACATTAAGCAATCTTTTAAATTTAATTTAGTTGTTCTAAATAAACTGATTGAAACTGCCATCTAAAGACTTTAAAAAGTAATTGTTATAACAGAGAAAGTATTAAAACTAAAAAAACTCAATAGCTTAAATTTAATTAAAAATATTAGAAATTTTTTAGAAATTTGTCCCCAAAATTTCGACAAATTTAAAAAAAATGCATTAAAGATATCTAAATTTTCAAAAAAGAAAATTTTTAGAAAAAGTTACAAATGATTTAATTTTATAAAAAGAAATTTTTTGAATTTAAATGGCAAATCGAAGTTTATGATAAAATGTTAATTTCTAATCAAAATTTTTAGTTTTTGATTTAAATAAGAAGGTATTTTTGGTCAATTTTTTAATAATAAATAAATAAAATTAAATAAACATGATTTTTGTTTAATCTATAATTAGATAGAAAATTATATGAATTTTTATCTTAAGTAAATAAAAATCTTAATCAATATTTTACAATAACTTTGTTTCGCCGTAATATATTTTAATTAATATAAGTAATTAATAATTTAATTTAATTAAATTTGTCTCTAAAGTTTTCGAAATAAAATTTTACAAGAATAAATTACAGATCAATTAGAAAAAAAAAGATTTGTTTTTTTTTTAATTAAAATAATAAGCATCTTATGCTTAATTTAAAAAAAATTTAAATCATTTATCAATGATATCAGGGCATAGTGAATTTTGGTCCAAAAACCAAAAAAAATATAAAAAATCCCAAAATATAGATATATCCTGATATATAATATATCCTGATAGAGTCCTGAAGCATCAAAGTATATTCTGTAAATTTTAGCAACTAATATATCCTTTTTACCATCAATATACTGGCTCTTCAGAATTCTGCAATAAATCTGCAAAGCTCAGAAAATTTAGGATATTTTATCACATTAAAAAAATTCAACTCTACTTTAAGTGATATTTTCAGAACATGTTTTGGTCCATCAGAACTAAAGCTTTGACCTTTTTCATATTTTGTTTTTGTTTTTAGTATCAAAATTCACAATGCCGATATCAGGACATCACAGGTAGTCAAAAGTTTTTGCCAATATTTAAACTGGGAGTAGAACAATTTTTTTTTAGCTTTTTAGAATCATTAATTCCAGAGTTGCTTAAAAGTCACAAGTGTCAAGTCAAGTCCAAGAACGGAAAAAAAAAATTTTAAATCGCTGACTTGGACTTGAATTTAAAAAAAACTCCGGACTAGGACATAAAAAAAAGTTTTGACTTTGGGAATTTTAAACAACCTTGATTAATTTCCATTAGTTTGCACTTTTTAAGTTCTAGATTGGAAACTCAAAATTTTTGGAAAATTAATTTGAAGTTTTTTGTAGTTTTTTGAATCATATGGCAGCAAAGATAGAGAACTGATGGCTGAAATACAAGAAAAATTGAGAAAAGAAGCAGAAAAATGCTCTTGCTTGGAAGGATTTATTATAACTAGAAGTGTGAGAGGCTACAATGCTTCTGGATTAGGCTCCCGCCTTTTGGAACTTCTTTCCGAATATGACAAAACAGTGAAAATGGACTTTAGACTCTATCCGGATCACTCTAACCCCTCGTTAGATCCCGAAGATGCTTTTAATTCAGCTCTGGCCACCTACTACGCTTTGAATGCCAATACTGACTTTTCAATTTGTCTTGATTCAGGAGCTCTTAGTCGCATATGCAGCCGAAATCTTGATATTAAAAGCCCTTCATTTGATGATGTATGTGATCTGTCTGCATATTTGCTGGAATCGTTGACTCTACCAATGAGACAAAAAGGACCTATTAATGGAGGACTGAAAGACATGGCCAATAATTTGGTGCCTTTTCCGCGTTTGAATCATTTGATTCCTGCACTAGCTCCCATTCTTTGTCAAAATAAACTCAAGAGCGTCAAACAAGACACGACCACTTTGACCAGCAGTCTTTTTTCCAGCCAGAGCCAATTGATTGATTGTGGCGACTTAAAAAATCAGCCTTACAAGCACTTAGCCTGCTATATGAGCTATCAAGGAAAAGACTTTGACTTGGCTGAAATTGATGATTCAGTTGATAAATTGGGTAAAAAATTAAGTTTTGCTGATTTCTCACCGGCCAAATTTAAAATTTGTCTGAATGAACAGTCACCACAATCGACAAAAAAAATATTCAACAACAAAAATTCAATTTTAGGACTGATCAATTCAACAAAGATATCAAATGTTTTTGCTTCTCTAAAAAGTAAAGCAGATACTTTTGTTAAAAGTGATGATTTTCAGACAAAATATTCAAATAATGATTCTGCTGCCAGAGAATCAATAGAAGATCTAGGATATCTAATTGAAGATTATAATGCTTATTCTAATGACAATTTAGACTCTGATTTCTAAATTTAAAATTATTAATAAACAAACTTTTAATTTGATTTTAAATTTTATTTCAAAAAATAAAAGCTTTGACAAGCTTGGTAATAAATTAATTATCATTGTTTTTTTTTTTCTAAATTTATTCAAGATGATTCAGATTCAAATTGGTCAGTGCGGAAACCAAGTCGGATTGAACTATTGGGATAAATTAATTAGTAAATTTTAGAAAAATTAGGATTTAATTGTATTTTTTTCTAATTTAAAAGATGAGCATAAGATTGGTCTCGATGGTTTGTATACTGGTAATGATCAGGATGAAGACAAATATCTGGGAAATTCAGAATTTGTGTTCAATGTTAATCAATCGGATAGAAAATATGTTCCTAGAGCAATTTTGGTGGACTCTGAGTCAAGTGTGCTAGATGAAATACGCCAAAGTCATTTGTCAAATCTGTTTAGAAAATCAAATATTTTAAATGAAAATAGAGGCACTGGTGGTCTATGGTCAACAGGACGCTTTGGATTAGATTCAGAATTTGTGGATTCAATAATGGACTCAATAAGAAAAGAGGCAGAATCTAGTGATATGGTCATGTTTCAATTTATTAGTGCAATTGGTGGTGGCACTGGATCTGGTCTAGGGTAACACTTTTTTATTAATTCAAAAGAAAAATAAAAGGCTTTTATGGTCATTGTCCAGTTCTAAAAATTTTAATTTTTTTTCCAAGTTTAAAGATGATTTAGTTAAAATTGACAATTTAAAGTTTTTACTCAAAATAATCAAATCAAGTTTAAACTATGAAATAAATTTTTTATTCCTAATAAAATTAATGTATAGATATATTTTTGAATTTAGCATTCTATATTAGATAAAAAGGTAAGCTCTGCAATATCAAAATGCACATTGTAGATTGCACACCAGCGAAATGGTGCTATTCTAGGTGGATAAATTTTTGCAGGCTTTTGCAGATTTTACCTTTTGATGTTTAATTCAAAAATGTATTTCTGCATTAATACTATTAAATAATTCCAATTTATTTAATAGCTTAAGCAATTTTAATAATTGCCTGAATTTTTTATATCAATTCTGTATTATTCTGTAATTTTAAACATAATATTAATAAAAGAAATAAAAAATTTAGTGAAAAATTTTATTTTAAGTATTATATAGCTGAAAAACACATTTTAAGAATAATAAATGATCAAAAGAATATTTGAAAAATAATTTGGTTTATTTTTTTGTATTTGAATTACAAAATGTATCTAGTGATGAAATAACATTGAAAAAGTGCTTCAAATATTTTTTTCAGTTTCAAATAAAAAAATAATTTTAGCTCAATATTGCAGGAATTTTCATATTTGATATTAAACCCTTAAGTGAAATAGAATAGTTTGAATTTTATTTGGATTTGAAAAAAATATTGAAAATTCTTTTTTTAACTTTTGAATAATTTATTTATTTACAGTACTGATTTGACACGTGGATTTTACGTAAATTTATGTAATTTTACGAACGTCATATGTTCAGTTTTATTCATTTTCTTAATTAGTTAAGTTTTTTAAAGACAAAAATAATAAAAAATTAATCAACGAATCAAAAAAACCCTTCAATTCATCTTTTTACAGGAAAATAGATGAGTGAATGTTTGTTACCTTACCATCCATTTAATTCACAGAAAACACCAGTTATTATTTCCACTACAGAAAGTTGAGAAATTTATATGTATAATCTGTTGAAATTTATAGTTAAAATTTTTGATCAGAACATTTTTGAATTCGTAATTAAATTTCATCACAGATTTTAATATTTTTTCATATTTCAAAGCTTTATTTTAAAATTTTGAAAAAGGTTTTGTTATAGGACTTATTTACTAAGTTAAATCAGTTGTTAAACATTACTCTACTTGTTGATAGATATGATATATTATGGTTAATTAATATATTATATTGATTGGAATTACTTGACAGCTCTAATTAATAGCTACGAAATGAATATGAATTAGAGATGGTATTTAAAATAAATAGATTTTTGGTTAAGTTTTTGTCATGTTTGTATTAAATAAAACGATTTAAAACTATCCAATCTTTTTTTGGTACAATGAATACAAGGAAGAAAATCACACTACAGCAGTTTGTAATTTGTAAAAAAATGCATTGAAATTTAATTGTGCATTTAAAATTTTTTGATGAATTATGAAAAATAAAATTTTTTAAATTTTTCATTTTTCATTTTTCCAATTTTTCAAATAAATCATTTCATTTTTCATTGTGATTAATGCTTTTCCAAGGTACTTTTTCAACTATTTTAATTTGCCCAATTTATTATTGTTTTATTTAAATGCTTTAAATTTTAAGAAATTTTAAAGACGCAGTTAAGAATGATTATTCTCTCAATGAAAATTGACTGAAGCGGAACTGGCAGTAGATTAAGAAAAGCGTTGAAAGTAAAGTACTTCAATCTTAAGGCCAAATTCGTCCAAATTAAATTTAAAAAAATAAATGTTTTTATTAAAACTAATTTTATTTTAATTAAAATATCTAAAATATAAAATTAAAATAAAATTTAAAATATGTAAAAAGAAAAGTTAAGTTTTTTTGAAAAAATGTTTTTATTTTCTTCTGAGTAAAAAACGCCAAAAAAACACTGAAAGAACGCCGAAAAGAAGTAAAGGTAAATTTCTATCAGTATTCAGACCAAACAATAGTTTTGTATAATCAGCATACTTCTCACACTTATTCTTAAAACCAGTTGAAAAATAATTTACAAAAATTCAAAAAAAAATAATTCTTTGATTATTGTTCAACTTAACTTGTTACATCTGGCTATTTAGACACTAAAGATCCCAAAATAACTCTTTCGAATGAAAATTTAGTTTTTTTAAAATTTTAATTTTAGTTCTTTGTTAATTGATCGAATACGTCATCTTTACCCCAAGAATGTAATTAACACATTCAACTTAGTTCCTTCATCAGTTCAAAATGGAACTGTTCTGGATTATTACAATTCTGTTCTGGCAATAAAAAGTCTATCTCAAAATAGCAATGGATGCTTTTTTTTCGACAACCAAGCACTGAGAAAAATATGCCATAGCAGCTTGAATATTAAATCAGTGAACATAAATCATACAAATGACTTAATTTCCAAAACCATGCTTGGCTTATCCGGTTGTCAAAGACTCTCAAATAGTAAGACTAAAATTGATTTGGCTAAAATTAATGAAAAGCTAGCTTGCACTCCACAACTCCATTTTTATGCGCCAAGTTTAAATTTTTTGAAAAGTCCCAACATGTCCTACGAAGAGATCAGGTCAGGTCCAGTAGATTCACTTCTTTCTGTTAGCCAAGACTCGAAAGTGTTTGGAGCTGCGTCCATATTTCATGGAAGCTTGCATCAACAAGTTGATTTAAACCAACTAAATAATAGTTTGAGATGGAACAGTGGAAATAAAATTTGTGGTGCCTGTGAATCGAATGATGGACAAAATTCGGTGATAAATGTAGTAAATTCTAAAGGATTAAGAGAATTATTTGACAGATTAAATGCTAATGGAATTGTAAGTTATCGAAAACGGGCTTTCATCATGAGATATGTGTTCGAAGGAATGGATGAGAGTGAATTTGTAGAATGCTTTGAAGAAGTAAACAAGCTTAAAGGAGAATATGACAAAGAGATAGTAGAAGAGCCAACAAGAGGTAGAAGTGCAATGGGAAACAATGCCAGTGTGAGTCATCAATCACAACCGGAAAGTGTGAATTCAAGCAAATGTTGTGTGATTTCATAAAATTTAAGACTTTTTCGCATAAATTTATTTTTAAATAAAATTTTTATTTGGATAATAAGATTTATTTTATGTGTTTCTGAAGTCTGTGGGGCTTTTCTGGCCTTAGAAGCTTTTCCAAAGTATTTATTAAATTTTAAATATTCACATTCAGCCTTTTGAATGAATAATAATAATAAATATAATTGACAATATGTTAATAATAAATGACTAAATTGTTTTTGTAACCAAAATTATTTTTCATCACTATAATAAAATTTTCTTCATAAAAATTCTTCTTCATTTTAAAATAACTAAGAGATTTTGACTCACCCATATTAACCCAATTGCCCCATTTTTTAGTAGGATTGCCCCGCATATTTACCCGGTTAGATGGCAAATTTAAGTTTTTTTATTAAAATTGCTCTTTTTATATTCAAAAGGAATAAAAAATAAATTTTATCAATAAATTTTTTATAATCGAAATGGATTTACCTACTTTACAATTAATTTTTATAAATTTTTATAAATAACTTTTTTAAGATTTAATTTTTGATTGATTATTCTAATTTGAAAAAAAAACCGGAGAACAAGAATATTTCGCATAATAGGTGATCTATGGTTCACCTTACTGACTTAACCCAGTTTTCAACTATTGAATATTAAATTTAAAAATCTAAATGAATTATTTATCTTTTTTTTTTTAATTTTTTTTTACATATATTTTTATTCTGAAGGAACATTAGCTCGGTACAGATAAACAAATAAATAAATATATAATTTAATAGTTAAAAAAAGAATTTTCAATATTTTTTACAAATTTCCAAATAAAAATAAAACTCATTTAATAGTTTAATTTCAATTATGAAAATTTGAAATTAAAAATGCAGGGAATGATTTTTCAAAAATAAAATTTAATACGATATTTTGGGGCAAAGGGGTTAAAATCGGTTAAATGGGTTATTTCTGGCGTTAATTTGGTGAATTTTCCGAAAAAAGGGGTCAAACTCTTTTAGGATTTCACCCGGTTAAAGATCAGCACCTTGATTATAGACAGCTGTTATATTTTTTTTTATTTAGATGCTTAAATTCAAGGTAAGTTAGGTAAGTGGTTTGTTTGGATCAAACTTATTGATGGTAAAAATTTGCCAAAATCAAATTTGACTCAATCTCACTAATTTCCCCAAGGTTTTTTTTTTCTTTTTTATGCCTGAAAAAGATAAGCACATATCAAATCAGAAAAGCTTTTTATTCTACGTCTATTTTATAAGTATTTAAAAAGAATTTAAGACACTTAATGTTAATGAGGAAAAAAACACCTATCAAAAGTTGTCACCTAGCTTACACATAAAAAAATATCCCCATCTTACAATATAAGCTAAATTTTTTACCCATATAATTTATTTTAGTAAAATAAGTGTTAATATAGGCCATAATAAATAAAGAAAAAATAATAATTGAATTTATTGATATTTTTGACACATAAATTTTAAATATGAATTGATTTTATAGGTTGTTAAATAATTTATCGATATTTGAACTTAGAGGTTCAATATAAATAATTTTATATTTTTTGATTGTCATATTTTTACATTTACTAATATTTTTAGCAAAATATTTATGAGAATTAAAAAAAATATGAAAATCTAAAATAAAAAGTTTCTGAAATATTGAACAAAATAAATTAGAAAATGTAAAAATATGAAATTCTATAAATGTAAAATATATTTAAATTTTGTCAACTTAGATAAATTTATAAGTGCTCAGAGTAAGAATTTGATTTAAAAATTTTGTTTTAGTTTTTTAAGTCTCAAAGCTACTAATAAGATTAAATGATTATAAACTGAAAACATATTTAAAACAAAATTTTTGAATCTAAGTTCACTTTGTTTTGAGATTGAAAAAAATAACTTTTGAATCAAAAACCATTCAAATTTATAATTCAAATTTGAAAAATTTTTAAATACAAAAATATTCTTTTAAAAATTTATTTAGCATAAAATTTAACTCAAAATGATTTTGCTAGAAAATGATTTATTCATTTGCAAAATTTGTGATAAATTACTAAATGATCCACGAGTGTTGCCATGTGGTGAAAGTGTCTGTTCCGGCTGCATTGCGGCAAATTGCGAGATTTTCAACTGTAATTTTTGCCTTGATTCTCACCAAGTTCCAGTTGAAGGATTTGTTGTAAACAGAGCGCTGGTAAAATCTCTTGAAGCGGCCATCGATTCAAAAAGTATAGAGAAAAGCTTGCAATCATTCAACCAGAAAATACAAGAAACTGATTCTAAACTACAGAATATTTTAAATTTTTCCCCAGAGACCAGCATTTCTGAGCACTGCTCATATTTGATTAACCAAATCGATCTAGAATTCGAAACTAAATTAAAAACAATTACAGAACTTCGCGAATCTTTGATCAAACAAGTCAAGGACCATGAAAAGCATTGCCTTGAGAATTTCGCTCAGAACCAGGACAAACATCAGGCTCAATTGGAAAGAATTAAACAAGTATGTGAAGAAACTAAATGTTGTTTGCGTGAAGCTATTGTGTCAGATAAAGAGATCTTCAAATTAGACCTTCTTAAATCTAAATTCAAAGAGTACGAGTATGAAATAAAAAGAAATACATTCGATGATACCTATCTTTGGTATTCATTATCCAAATGGAAAATAGAGCAAGATTTTATTGGAAAAATAAACTCAAGAAATTTGAAAAAATTAAAACCAGACAATTTTACCAAAGAGACAATCTCATTTGATTGCACTTCAAATCCAAAAATTTTAAGACTGAAAAATGGAATGACTTTAGTGTGCCATTGGAAAATAGTTAATTCAAATGAAAATAGACATCATCGAAATAGATATAATAATGCTATTTATCCTCAAACAACTGAAAATGCACAACTCGTTTTGTCCCTATTTGAAAAAAGCTTAAAAAATACTTTTACTGTTGATTCGATTTTTTCTATTCCGAAAAATTTTCTAATCAAAGTTTATAGAGAATACATATTTGTTTTTCTAGATAAAATCTTTCAATTTGATTACAACCTATTACTGATAAAACAATTTAATTTTCCAAAACAGGTAGATGATTTTGTAGTTCGCTCCAAAAGCATTATTTTTTTGTCACAAAATTATTTGGAACATCATGATCTAGACGATTTTAGATCTTTTATGTCTGAATGTCTATCTAGTTATTCAAAGCTTGATATTAAACAAATTTTTGCGAATGAAGATTATTTGATTTTTAAAAATGAAAAAAATTTGATCACAGCATTGGGGAAAATTAATAAAACAATTAATTTTGAAAATGATTCACATGAGATTTTAAAAGTAACAGATGATGGTAAAATATGGGTTCACGACAGAAAAGAGTCCAAGATTCTTGCGCTATTTTTCGATGGAGAATTGTGTAAACAAATTGACTTGGAAGGATTTTCGTCAAATATTCAAATTCAGCTACACGAAAACGAAAGATTTGAACTAATTGATTACAATAGCTCACAAATTAATATTTTTAGTTTATTAAAGGATAAGTAGATTGAAATAAAAATTTCAAAAATTTTTCGTTTTTTATTTAAATTTATTGAATTTATTTTTTCCTATTTTAAAGGTAGGGCGGTTTATTAATTACAATGAAATAAATAGATAAAAGAAATAAATTAAAATTAAGGGGTAAAATTTATTTAAAGAAAATGGATTTTAAAAAAATGGTTAAAAGTTTAAAAAATGATTATTTTTAATGAGAAAAATTTAATGGCAATTAAAAATGTCAAAATTAATAGGAAAAAAAAGAAAAAAAAAACTCAAACTTTTTTCAGGGATGACAAAAAAAAACTAATTTTTCTATTTCTATTGACAAAAATAAAAATGCTTGTTTGGTATTCATCTTTGTGCTTTTAACCGATTAGAATAGATTTCACTTCATCTGAAAACGTCCAAAGCTTTTATCCATATCATTATATGATTTGAACAGGACCGTATTTCTCCCTACGTAGTATTACTCATGATTTGATGTGTGATTGTTGTAGTCAATACAATTTAAAACTATTATAGGAATTATTTTTTACAATTAAATTTTTTAAAGATTGAAAAATAAAATTAATTTTTTTCTATGACCTTTATTATTTATTAATCTACTGAATATTAAAATCAAATTTTTTTTTTAATTATGATGGTACGTCGTAGCAGCAATAAAAAATAATTTTTTATGTGCCGATTTAATTTAATTAATGTATTCTCATATCAAATTTTTTTTTTAAATTTACTTTTATTTTAAAATTTTCATATTATTCTCACACTCTTGCTGATTTTAGTTTATTTAAAATTTTTGTCTTTTTGTAATAAATGAAATTAAGTTTTAAATTTTAAAATATTGTATTTAAAAACTACGATAAAATACGATAAATGTCCAATTTTTCGAGGTTGTCGCATAATTCTTTATTTTCCATTTAATTTAATTAATTGTTTTTAGCAAAAATATAAACAGCAGAAATTAATTTTTTTGTTAGTCATAATTAAATTAATATTTAAGATCCCAAAACAAAAATTTAGCTCATAACACGTGATCTAACAGATCGTGATTTTACAGGTGAGCTGAGATCACGAAAAATTAGTCAAGTTCACATATTTTCGTGAACTCAGCTCACATTTGTCGGTAGGGCCAAAAAAACATGAAAATCTAAAATAAAAATTTTCTGAAATTTTGACCAAAAAATATTAGAAAATGTAAAAATTATTTAAATTTTGTCAACTTAGATAAAGAAATGTTTAAATTTTTAAGAATTTAATTTTTATTATTTTTTTAAATTTTTTTACTCTGTAAATCATATTTTTTTTCTTTCAAATTTATAAGTGCTCAGAGTAAGAACTTGATTTAAAAATTTTTGTTTTAGCTATTTTAAGTCTCAAAGCTACTAAGGCAATGTGAAATTTTAGTACAAAAATTACAGTACAAAAAGTAAAAACTTTATAACTTTTTTTCTAATTGTGCAAAAATGGTTCTGCAAAAAGTACAATATTGTACTTATTTGTACAGAAGAATTCCAGGCTCTGCAAAAACTCTGCAATTTAATGCAGAGTTTAATCAAGGATTTTTTGATGGTGTGCTTTTACAGAAAATTGCAGAGTTTTTGCAGAGCTTGAAATTTTTTTGTACCTACTAATAAGATTAAATTAATATAAGCTGAAAACATATTTAAAACAAAATTTTTGAATCTAAGTTCACTTTGTTTTGAGATTGATAAAAATAACTTTTGAATCAAAAATCATTCACTAATGCATTTAAATTAATAATTCAAATTTGAAAAATTTTTTAAATACAAAAACATTCTTCAAAAAAATCTATTTAAATTTTAGAAAAAATGATTTTGTTAGAAAATGATATGGTAATTTGCAAAATTTGTAATAAATTACTAAATGATCCACGAGTGTTGCCATGTGGTGAAAGTGTCTGTTCCGGCTGCATTCCGACAGATTGCAAGATTTTCAGCTGCAATTTTTGCCTTAATTCTCACCAAGTCCCACTTGAAGGATTTGTTGTAAACAGAGCGCTGGTCAAATCTCTTGAAGCGGCCATCGATTCAAAAAGTATAGAGAAAAGCTTGCAATCATTCAACCAGAAAATGCAAGAAACTGATTCTAAACTACAAAATATTTTAAATTTTTCACCAGAGACCAACATTTCTGAGCTCTGCTCAAATTTAATCAACCAAATAGATTTAGAATTCGAAACTAAATTAAAAACAATTACAGAACTTCGCGAATCCTTGATTAAACAAGTCAAGGACCATGAAAAACATTGCCTTGAGAATTTCGCTCAGAACCAGGACAAACATCAGGCTCAATTGGAAAGAATTAAACAAGTATGTGAAGAAACTAAATGTTGTTTGCGTGAAGCTATTGTGTCAGATAAAGAGATCTTCAAATTAGACCTTCTTAAATCTAAATTCAAAGAATATGAGACTGAAATAATGAGAGATACAATCGATTATACTCATCTATGGTATTCATTATCCAAATGGAAAATAGAGCAAGATTTTATTGGAAAAATAAACTCAAGAAATTTAAAAAAATTAAAACCAGACCATTTTACCAAAGAGACAATCTCATTTGTATGTACATCAAATCCAAAAATTTTAAGACTGGAAAATGGAATTACTGTAGTGTGCTATTGGAAAATAGTTAATTCAAATGAAAATAGACATGATCAGGTTTATATTCATAAAACAACTAAAAAAGCACAACTCATTTTGTCATTATTTAAAAACAACGTTAAAAATTCCATTGTTGTTGATTCGATTTTTTCTATTCCGAAAAATTTTCTAATCAAAGTTTATGGAGAATACATATTTGTCTTATTAGATAAAATCTTTCAATATGATTACAACCTAAAAATGATAAAACAATTTAAATTTCCAAAACAGGTAGATGATTTTGTAGTTCGCTCCAACACCATTATTGTTTTGTCACAAAATTATTTGGAATATTACGGTCTTGACGATTTTAGATTTTTTATAACCCAAACCCTTTTTAGTTATTCAGAGCTTTGTTTCAAACAAATTTTTGCTAATAAATATTTGATTCTCAAAAATGAAAAAAATTTGATTATAACTCTTGGAAATATTGTTCAAACAATTAATTTTGAAAATGATTCACATGAGATTTTAAAAGTAACAGATGACGGTAAAATATGGGTTCACGACAGAAAAGAGTCCAAGATTCTTGCGCTATTTTTCGATGGAGAATTGTGTAAACAAATTGACTTGGAAGGATTTTCGTCAAATATTCAAATTCAGCTACACGAAAACGAAATATTTGAACTAATTGATTATAATAGCTCACAAATTAATATTTTTAGTTTATTAAATGATTAGTAGATAAAAATAAAATTTTCAAATTTTTTTTTACTTATATTTGTTGAGTAATAATTTTATAAAGATATAGATTGAAATAAAAATTTCAAAAAATTTTTCATTTTTTTATTTAAATTTATTGAATTGATTTTTTTTAGAATTAGAATTAGAATTAGTATTTTTAGAATTTTTTGGGTATTGGATACAATCAAAAAAATCCAGTATATTAACAAAAGTTTTAAAACAAAATAAATTTTAAGTTGAAGAAATTTAATTTCTAAATAAATTGTTTTGACTATGACCATGTGTCATAGCACTACAGTATTTTTTTAGTTTTAGTTTATTAAAATTATAAAATTCTTAATTTCGGAGAATCATGAAAATTGAAAAAATATTTTACTTTTTGAATAGAAACACTAAATATGGTTGTTTTCAGAGGCTAAGCTCAACTCTGTTTTGAAAAATTCAAAACAAAATAAAATGTATGTATTTGAAAAATATTGGAATTAATATTTTGTTGATTTCAAAAACAAATTGAACAAAAAAACTGCATTTGCTAAAAGAGTGGACAAGATATTTTTAAATTTTTCAAAATTTCAAAATTACTTTTTCTTTTCATTTACTGAAGTGCTATGACACATTGTTTATACGTAATTTTTGGTAATTTTTCGAATTTTAAGGGTCTACCTAGTCCCCACAAACAAAAAACTTTTCCCCACAAAGAAAAAATAACTTGACTTCGACAAAAACTGCTCTCCACGAATATATAAACTTCTAAACACAATTTTTTTTAATATCTTATATTACTTTTGGTAAATAAAATTAATTTAATTAAAAAAAAAATTATTTGAATTAATTTTTATCACATGAAAATAAATAGTAAATTAAGTCATCGTTATTTTGTAAATTCAATAGCTCAATAACTGAATAGTTGAATGGTTGAAAAGTTAATTTGATGAAATACAAGTTGTATAAAATAAACAATTTTCCATGAATGTCATAAATATAACATTAAAATCATTAAATCCCAAGGAAATAACTTACTTGAAAAAAATTTTGTACTTTTTTTTTTGACTTTAAATTTAAAAAAAAAATAAAGATTTTAAATAAAATTTATTTAATTATCAATTATTTACTTAATATTTCAATTTTTTTTGGTATCAATTACTTATTCAAAAAGCAAAGTTCGCATAATTTTTAATTTTAAAATTTTTATTAATTTTTGAAAGTCCTTCGACTTCGCATTCATTTAGTTAAATTTCTAAAAAAAATTAATTTTAATATGTGTAAATCACATATTTTCAAAAAATATAGAGAAAATTATTTTAATTTTTGTCTTATTCAGACAACACATTTTTTACAAAATTTACATAATGTTCCAAATTTCAAAAGTAACATTTCATATTTTAAAAATTATTCATTTTTTTTTTGAAATAAGTCTTAGCCTATTTAAAACTTTCTACTAGATTAGATCAACAAAATGATATATTCAAAATTTTTGGTAAAAAATCAGACCAAGCGTTTGTTGATGAGCAAACAAGTGGCATACAGACAAGCAGTGCGAAGCTTCGGAGTTTTGCCAATTCTCGGTCGAATACTAAAGCTGAGATACTTGTTTTTAGGCAGTGCTGTCGGTGGTGGAGTTGCCATTCATAATGTAAGCTAAATTTGGTCAAAATTTTAATCAGCCAAATCATTTTTTTCTAGAAATACGAAAATTTTAGGAGCAATTTACCAGACTTGAGTTGGATGAAAGAATTTTTACCCGAGGACAAATATGACCAGTTTTATTCGAAGATGAGAGAAACCTACAACACAATCAATTCACCTCAAATTGTAAAAAAAATATTTTTTAATTAATTAATAAAGTTAAAATAAAATTTCCAAAGGGTATAATCATGAATCGATTCTCAGAAATAAGGAACATGGCGAATAATTATTTAGAAAATTTAAAATCAAATACTGAAGAAGGTAAATCAATTTTATTAATCAACTTTTGATCTAAATTCAAGTAACTTCACTTGTTCAATAAAGTAGTGTAGCAAATTAAATTAAGTCCTACGCTACTTTTTTATTTTAATTTAAAAAAAACTAGGGGATTTTGTTTTATTTTAGGCTTGCTATTTTTAGGGTTGAATAGTGCGCTAGCAGACGAGTCCGGAAATTTGAGTAAAATTAAAGAAAAAAAAATTTTTTTTTTTTTTTTAATTAAAATATTTAATTAAAGGGGACAGTGTAAAAAATTCTTTTTTGAGTCAATCAAATGGACCGGCTAGTACCAGACCGATGAATGATAAAGAAAGAATTGCTAGACTGCAAGAGGAACTGATGAGTATTCAATTGAAATACCAAAAAGAGCTGGAAAAATACGAAAAAGAAAATAAAGAAATTAAAAAACAACTTCTTTTGCAAAAAGAAAAATTAAGAGGAGGAAAAATTCGAAAAATTAAAGTAAAAAAAAAAATTAGTTGACTTGAAAAAATTTTTATATTATTTTGAAGAAATCTTTAATTGACATGTACAGCGAGGTGCTTGACGAACTTTCAGAATATGACTCTGCCTATAACATCCAAGATCATCTTCCAAGAGTAAATAACTTTATTAAATCTTCATAAATAAAATGATTTTATATCCACAGGTGGTTGTAATCGGGGACCAAAGTGCTGGCAAGACATCAGTTCTTGAAATGATAGCTCAGGCTAGAATATTTCCAAGGTATTATTTTTTCAAATAAAATTTTAAAATTCAAAAGAAAATTTTAACAGAGGAGCCGGCGAAATGATGACAAAAAGTCCTGTTAAGGTCACACTCAGCGAAGGTCCCTATCATGTAGCCCAATTTAAAGACAGCAAACGAGAGTTTGATTTAACTAAGGAATCGGAGGTATTTTTTTTTAAATAATTAATTCTTGGTATCAATTTATTCAATTCAGTAGTTTATTAATAGAAGTAAATTATTATAGTGTCTATCTACGGTTGTTCAAAAAGTAATGACCGCTTTTTTCAATTAAAAAGAAACATTTTCCTTTAATCAGAGAGTTATAAAATTTTATACACTTTAAAAAATTTAAATTGAAAAAAATATTGTCATCTTTTTGTAAAAAAATTCAATTTTGTTAAGGTTTCATTGTGTGACCCTGCTTTACAGCATGGATTAATGATCTTAATATTTAAAATATATAAATTTAACACTAGAAAGGCCTCGGGTTTTTTAAGTTCTTTTTTTTAAAAATAAATAAAAACCTTTGGAAAAAAATTAAAACTTAAAAATTTTGTTATTCTTCAATCTGATATTGCATAAAATTTATAATTCTAATGTTTTTGTTTAAAAATTATTATAATTTAATATAAAAAAAATATACATAAAAGCCCAAAGTGAGTTTAAAAAACTTACTAACATTTTTGGTTTATTTGACATATCTAAAATAATAATTACTTACAATTTATCAATAATATATTTAACACAAAATAAAACTTTATTGGAACAGGTAGAACGAAACTTATAAAAAGAAAAAAAAAAACATATGACCAATTTTATAAAAAGATAAAAAACATAAATTCAAAATCCAATTTTTTTTTAAATATTTTTAGTTTAATAAAATAGTTTTAGTTTAAAAAAACATGTAATCAATTAAAAATTAAAGATACAAAGCAAAAATTCAAATCCTTTGCGCAAATAGACGAATAAACTTTTTCACGTAAAATTACAAGAATTTTAACACATTTTTTATCATTATTAGTTAAAAAATTAAAATTAAAATTAATTTTTCTAAAAAACTGATAAATATTTCAAATTGGAGAGTTTTAAATATTTCTTTAAACCATTCTTTAATTAGATTAAATCTAAATTTTGTCTCATTTTAACTATTTAAATTTTTTTTTATAATTTATGTTTTATCTCTTTTTGATTTTTTATAGTTTATGTTTTTATCTCTTTTCTATATGTTTTTTCTCTATTTTTATGTTTTTTTCTATCTCACCCAACTTTATTGGTAAAAAAAAACTTAAATTTGACTTAATTAAAGCAGAAATTGAAAGTGGGTTTTTAAACCAACTTTGGGCTTTTACCGTATTAGAAAATTTGGCCTTTCTAGTTTTAATTATTTTAAATCAAAATTAATATTCAAACTATTAATTAATTATTAACTAATATTACAAAAGTAATAGTATAATAGTAATCAGTAGTTTTTAAATTTTAAGTACAAAAAAGATCAGGGTCACATTTAATAAAATTCAGACGGCAAAAATTGCAAAAATTACAGGGTTAGGGACAAATAAATTAAAAATATTTTTACTTTTTAATATTATCATTGTCTATGCCTATTAAAGTAATGATCAAAAACGTGAGATAATTTGAATTTTTGAATGGATCATCTTATCAAAATAATTAATAAGTCTTTTTAATCCTTGTAAATTTTTCCATAAGTCATTGTATAAAACTTATTTTTCATAAAGGCAATGTGCCAGGGACTTTTTTGTAAAATATCATTATCTTTATTTAAAAAATAATTAATTAATTTTTTACATTTGAAGTAAAAATATCAAAAAAAAATTTCATAGCGCTCTGATTTTAGAAACATTTTTTTTTAATTTAAAAAATATGATAATTACTTTATGAAAGCCCTTTAGAATTTTAAAATTAAAATAAAAGTTGAGATTTTATAAAAGCATTCATAAATATAATTGGCAATGTGAAATTTTAGTACAAAAATTACAGTACAAATAGTAAAAACTTTATAACTTTTTTTCTAATTGTGCAAAAATGGTTCTGCAAAAAGTACAATATTGTACAAATTTTGTACAAAAGAATTCCAAGCTCTGCAAAAACTCTGCAATTTTCTGTAAAATGCACACCATCAAAAAATCCTTGATTAAACTATGCAATAAATTGCAGAGTTTTTGCAGAGCTTGGAATTCTTTTGTACAAAATTTATACAATATTGTACTTTTTGCAGAACCATTTTTGCACAATTAGAAAATAAATTATAAAGTTTTTACTATTTGTACTGTAATTTTTGTACTAAAATTTCACATTGCCAATATAATTAGTAAAATTAGTCACTGCTTTTGTCAGAAAAAAGCACTTTTATCTTCTTACATACTAAATAGTACAGTGCCAATATCAAATAGAAAATGGAAATTTTTTTATAAAAAATTAATTAATCAAAATTTTTGTTAAATCTTTTTAGACTTAAAAATAAATTTGATACCACATAAAATTCGAACAAATTTTTTATTTTATTAAATTCGATTAGCTTGTCGCCTTGAGAAATGAAATTGAATTAAGAATGAAAAATTCTGTTAAAAACAATCAAACGATAAGCAATGAAGTGATATCTTTGTCGGTCAAAGGACCAGGATTACAACGAATGGTTTTAGTTGATCTACCAGGAATTATCAGTGTAATTTTTAACAATTTTTAAATACTAAAATAGGGACTCTTTTAATAAATTGATGTTAGATATACAAATTTTTAAAAAACTTATAAACAGAGCTAACACTAAGTGATAGTCAGAAAATGCAATGATTTTTAAAGCTACAAAAATTTTTTTAAATAATACCGGTTATAACTTAGAACACTTTTTGGTCGCCAAACATTTTTAGGAAGTTTCTAAATCAAAGATTTTAGTCAATTTGCGGAGATTTTTTAATTTTAAATTCTAAAGAACAAAAAATTAGAATTAAAAAAATTTACATTTAGTATAAAAAAAACATAAAACTTTTAAAGAATTTTTTATTTTACAGTTGAGATGTCAATTTTTTGCATTTAAATTAGTATTGAATTAACGATTTAGTCTACAAATCAATAACAAAATTAAAATTTTCTTAAATTTAATTTAGAAATAAACAGGAATTAAGCTTATTTTCAATTATTAAAGTTGAGCCGAGTTTGTCTTTAATCTAAAGAAAAATTAAACCTTGTTTTAAAAAATTTTTTAGATATTTAGAAATACATTTTTCAATAATAAAAAATTCAAAAATTTTAAGTTTTAATTTTCAATGCTGAAAAATATATTTTTACTAATTTTATCTCAAAGTATCTTTTTTATTTTTGAAATTATGAATTATGAATTGTACTTGATAAAGCTCCACAATGAATATTCTAAGTTTTAACTCAATTGATTCAAAATAAGTTAACAGTTTTTCTCATAATAAAAAATTGTGCCATTTAAAGAGGACGAATTTAGCAATAAAAATACCATAAATAACCCAAAACATCATATTTTTTTTATTCAAAAATACTTTTTTGTCAATAAAATTTTTTTCTAAAAAAAATGACCTGTCAAACAAATTAATTAAAAATATGCATTGTTAAATCTACTTTACTCTAACATTTTTGCATAAAATACACCATTAGTTAAATTTTTTTTTCTAAAATTTAGTAAAATAAAAAATTTAGAAGATTGAATATTTTAATTTGATTTTAAATTTTTTATTTAAGGTTAAGTCAAAAATCTTAAAAAATTCGCCAAGAAGGAAAGTCAAATAAAAATTTATCTAAAATTTTTAAATTTATAAAATTTTGTTTACAAAATCTGTGTTAGCTTAAAGTTACATAAAGAGTTTTTCTGAGAAAGAAAAAAAATTATTGAAAAACATAATATTCAAAATAACTAAACCAGTGGTTTAAGGTAAGTCTTAAAAAAAGATGAATATTTAAAAAGTACAAAAACTTCAATATTCAGCATTTCTGTCATTTTCTAAAATTAAAATATTATACTCCCTGAAATATTTAAAATTTTTAAATTTTAGATAAATTTTTTTTTGACTTTTCTTCTTGGCGGATTTTTTAAGATTTTTGACTTAACCTGTCACCCTGATTTGAATGAAAAATTAAATAAAAAACTTAAAATCACTTTACTCTTAATTTTTGAAATTACGTCAATTTTGGTACAATAAAATTTTTAACCTCCTACATCTAAGGTAAATTTATGTTACTCAAATAACCTAACATTAAATAAATTTTTTATTTTCCTTGTTAACTCTTTAAAAAAATTCTGAAAAAAATTTAATTATTTAAATTTTTTTCTATCAAAAGTTAAGGCAGTTTTTTTGAAGCCTATTTTGCCAATTTTTTAAAGGTGAAAATTTTGAATTTTAGACTGAAACTCAAGGCATGGCTCAATATACCAAAGACTCGATTCAGAGACTAGCTTCAGCATATATGTCAAATCCAAATGCCATAATTTTATGCATTCAAGATGGCTCAATAGATGCTGAAAGAAGTAATGTTACTGATTTAGTAAGTAAAATGGATCCCAACGGTAAACGAACCATTTTTGTGATGACCAAATTTGACTTGGCCGAAAATAATCAATTCAATCCGGACAGAGTAAAATATTAGAATGAAGAAATTTAAATTGCATTCTAAAAAATTTTATTTTAAGATAAAAAAAATTCTTGAGGGAAAATTGTTTCCAATGAAAGCTCTGGGCTACTTTGCTGTGATCACCGGTCGAGGCAACGTTAATGACTCGATCGAAAGCATTAGAGATTATGAAGAGGAATTTTTTTCCAAGTCGCGTCTCTTCCGGTAAGAAATTAAAGGTTGTCCCTAAAATCCCGAACCGGAACATGTAACCCGGAACCAAAATAAAATCCGGAACTGATTTAAAAATAATTTACAAAAGTCAATAGTTAATTTATATTTTAAATTTAATGCAATTAATGGTTTGAGATAATTTTTATAAGAAACTAGCGATACTGATATAAATTTTTTAAATGATGCAATCATAAACTCACACAGGTTTTAAAAATTTCAAAAAAAAAAAGCAATAATTTTTTTTCAACTCACACTAGTCTTTTTTGCGTTATTACTTGTATTATTTATTAGATTAAAAATTATCTATATTTTAATAATTGAAAAAATATTTTAAAAATTTTGTTAAAATCATATATTTTTTAACTATTTCTGGTTCCATGTTTAGACTGTTCCGGTTCCGTGTATTAGCATGTAATTTTTAACTTGAATTTAGTTCCGGATTTTAGTATATAGTTCCGGGTTCCGGATTTTAGGGACAACCGAAATTAAATTTTGAAAAAAAAATTGTTTTTTTTTAGAGAAGGTATTTTGTTGCCAAATCAAATGACTACTAGAAATTTGAGCATGGCTGTAAGTGAATGCTTCTGGAAAATGGTTAAAGAGTCCATCGAACAGCAAACCGACACTTATAAAGCCACGCGGTTTAATTTGGAAACCGAATGGAAAAACACTTTTCCCAGACTAAGAGAATTAGATCGAGTATGTCATTTTAATTTTTTTTAATAAAAATTTAAAAAATTTGACCAGGACGAGCTCTTCGAAAAAGCAAGAGGTGAAATTTTAGACGAAGTTATCAATCTTGCTCAAATAAAGGCCAAAGAATGGTAATTTTTAAATTTTTGCCATCTAAAAAATTAAGTTTGTGTCTAGGGAGGATTTGCTGAACAAATTGTTATTAGAACAATCATCTAATTACATATTTAAGAGCATTTATATGCCGGCAGCTCAATCAGATTCATTGGGGTCATTTAACACCAATGTTGACATAAAGCTGAGACACTGGGCTGAGAAGCAGTTGCCACAAAAATGCGTCGAAGTCGGAACTTTGGCTCTTATGCAAGAATTTGAGAAATTAATCAACAAAGATCAGGTGAAAAAAAATCATGATAATTTGCTTGATGGACTGAAGGAGGCGATTCGAGGTGCAGCCAGCCAATGTCACAAATGGGACACTAAAGCTATGGATAGTTTGGTAAAAATTTAATTTACTAAGTTTAATAAATTAAAATAATTCTATTTTCTACTTTAAAGAGAGTTATTCAGTCGAACGCTCTTGAAGATAGGTCTGTGCCGGACAAACAGGCTTGGGAAAGTGCCATTGTTTTTATGGAAGGAATGATTAAAGAAAAATTAAAAGAAAGTTGGCATAAAAATTTTATTATTTTTTTTATTTCTAATTTTTTTTTAGTCCAAGATCAAATTAAAGAATTTAAGGGACCTTCGTTGAAAGAGAGGTGGTTGAAGTGGAAAAATTTCACTCCAGAGCAAATATTCAGATCGGCAACAATTAATGAATTAGAAAAGCTGCAAAAATCATTTGATGTATTTAATTGAATTTTTTTAAATTTAACTTTTTTTTTTCATATTTTTTTTTTCAACTCAAAAGCGTTTAAAACAAAATTTGGACCGCGATGAATTAACTGCGGTGAAGAAAAATCTTCAGGCTCAAAAAATTGATGTCGATGAAGAATTTGTAGGAACTCAAGACTTAAAATTAATTTCTAAGTGATTTAAGATATTTTTAGATTAATGAAACTTGGTCATATGTTTACAAGCAGAATTTTATGCTGAAAAAATTGTCAGTATGTGCAGATTGTAGGAATTTTTTTTTCTACTATCAGAAAGGGTTTACCGAGCAAGGAGTATGAATTAATTTCGATTTTTTATTATTTTATTTTTGTCAAATTTCATTAGGTTGAATGTCAAGATGTGATTTTATTTTGGCGTCTAAAAAAAATGTTAAATATTACAGCGAACGCACTTCGTCAACAAATAGTGAATATTGAAGTGCGAAGACTGGAAAGGGAAATAAAAGAAATACTGGATGACTATGCTCATGATAAGCACCTCAAGAAACAGTTGCTCACCGGAAAGAGAGTTGAATTGGCCGAAGAATTAAGTAAGCCTGCAAAATATTAATTAAATAAATTATTTTTATTTTTTATTTTTAGAACGTGTGAGACAAATTCAAGAAAAACTAGAAGAGTTCATTCAAGCCCTTAATAATGAAAAAAATTAGCCATTAGTTAATTCGTTTCCTCAGTCCGAATATAAAATATTTAAACAAAATAAAATATTAGAATAAAAAAATTTAATTATTAAATTATTTTTTTTTCTAAAGTTTCTCAATTTTTACATATATTTTAATGTAGAAAAGAGTCTCACAAAATTTTGATGATACAAAAAATGACTTAGGTTTTACCCTATTGTCAAAATTACTTACTTTTCCAATAGTCTACAATCATAAAAATTAGCATCAATTAATTTAATTTTTACTATCTGATTTATACTTTTTTAAATAAATGACATCATCATTGCAATTATTTAGCAAAATCAAGGTATTTTAAATGTTCTAAGATCTTGAATCAAAAATATTTGGAAAATTTGACAATGTTGTTTAAATTTTAAATGAATTTTTATTTTTATATTTTTTTTGCTTCGTTGTTTTTAATGGCACTTAATTTCTACTTCACCAAATAATTATTAAATACTTCACCAAAATAAATCACCAAAAAAATAATAAAAAATGAACCAAATAAATGTATTTTTCACCAAAACAATTTTATTTCACCAAAAAAAATATTATTTTTTCACCAAATTTTTTAATTATTTTAAACCAAAAAAATATTTATTTCAACCAAAATAATAGTTTTTATCACCAATAATAATAAAAATCAAACCAAAAATAATTACTGAACTATCAAGGCTTGTTTTGCCTTTGCAGGTCTTCCAGGTTTTCTTTTTTCGCCGATAGGAATATTTTTCGCTCATAATGGTATTTCACATCCAGGAATATTTAGAATTTTTGATATACCAATCAAGTGCTTGCAAATTTTATTCTTGATGTACCATCTACATGAACCATCCATTATACCAGCATTATATGGTATAATGCTTTCGTTGTTTCCTCCAATTGCCTATTTTATTGAGATCTTCCAAAGTTTCATCAAATAATAAAAGTATACTTGACCTTTGCTTCTTTTCCTTTTTCTGTGCAATGTTTCAGATTCAATTTCCGAATCTACATCATCACTAGTATCTTGATAATCTAGTACGTTTTCACTTGATGACGATACTGTGTTATCTTGAATTACTGCTGTTGCCATCGTATCGATTAAGTTTCAATTGATTTTTAAAGGATTTGCGAAAAATACTATTTATAATATTTTTGGGGAATAAAAAATTGAATTGGTGAAGTATAAATTAATTTGGTTAAATAAATTTTAATTTGATTTAGAAACCTATTTTGAATTGGTGGTTTGATTTGCACAGGTAATTGTGATTTTTTGGTGTCAATTAAGAATAAATTTGCGGCAAAATACACGAATTAGGCGTTAAATTTTGGTAATCGAGTTTCGCCTTAGATTATATTTTTTTGGTGATATTCTTTATTTTTTTGGTGAATAAAAAAAATATTATTGGGAAATGATAATTGTATGCCGTTTTTAATTATATTAAGTTTTTTTGAATTAATTTTTAATCAGATTTTAAATAAAAGAAAGTACCGTAACATAGTGTTAACGACTCTAAGAATAAAGCTAAAATCCAACCTTTTTTCTTTTAGAGTTAATTACATAGTTTCTATGTTATAACAATTAAAATTTAATGACTACTAAATAAACGGTCAGTAAATAAATATAAATTTTCAGTATTTTTTTAAATATTTTGTCAGCATATTTTTTTTAATTTAAATCAGTAAAAAATTAAAAAATGATCAATATTTTAAATATATTGTCAGCATAAAATTCTAAAATAGTCGAAGTCCGATTCCTAGAATATGCTTGCATATATATTTCTTTAAAAAAAAAGAACATGAGCATCTAGCTTCTCTCCAATTTTCTTCATTCTTTGGGAATTGAAAAATCAAAACACTGAATGCTCTTTTTTTAAAATTGTTCAAATGTATTCCATTAATAATTAATACAGGTTGCTATCATTTCTTGTGTAATGCTCATTTCTTTTCAATTAGGACAATAATATTCAATAATATCTCCACTATCAGACGAAGTAACTTGTTTATTACTTTTTGTCCAATTTATTATTATTTATTTATTTGTTTATCTGTATCGAGCTAGTGCTCCTTCAGATTAAAAAAAAATTGAAAAAAAGGTAAAATTAAAATAAGTTAAAATGTATTAAAAAGACAATTAAAATTGATAAATTGTTTTGATAAATTGATAAAAAAAATGTTAATTGAGCGAAATCCAATATAACACTTATCATTATAATTTTTTAACAAACGATTTATTTTTTTACTGACAAATTGATTAATAAAATGGTAATTTATTTTAAAATACTAGCAGTTCATTTAAATAATTTACAAATAAAATAAAATACAGACACTATTTTTTTTTTTCTTATTAACTTTAATTTTATTTTTATTTTATTTCATTATTATTTTATTTATTTATTTTTTTTATTTTACTTTTTAACTTATTCTGAAGGAGCTTTAGCTCGGTACAGAAAACAAATAAATAAATAAAAAAAAATAATATTTTTATATGGGGCATTTTCCAAAAATAAAGCCCAAATTTAACTATTACTTAAACAAAAATATTGTCTTTACTCTCATAAAAAAATAAAAATTAAAAAAATTGTAGAGTAAATTTGGAAATAGGAAATAAGTCAAATTTAGGCTTTTCCTTTTTTTGAACTTTACTCTAAGAGCATTTTTGGTATTTTTCTCTCGGGTATTCGCTTGATTATTGACAATTACTTGAAATCCATTAGAGCATAATCAT